>CAUYPK010160230.1:0-43292 GCA_963574355.1 Loris lydekkerianus | reverse complement strand
GTAGGTCAGGGGCTCAAATCAGAGGTGGTCACGGGATCAAATCAGAGGAGGTCATGGGCTCAAATCAGAGGAGGTCATGGGCTCAAATCAGAGGAGGTCATGGGCTCAAATCAGAGGAGGTCATGAACAGTATGGCACATGAATATAGCAAATAGTTTCCTAGCCACAGAATTCTTTCTGAATTTTGTGGTTCCCCTGAGCACATAAAACAGACCAAAGGGGAAGCACTTGCTGAAACTTTCAAGAGACTAGGAAGCACTGGGGATGACCCAGCCTAGGCTCCACCCCTTGTGCTTGGGAGTCTGAACAGCAGAGAGACAGAAGGGTCACCTATTCCCCTGTCCCCTCCACAGGGGATGCTGAGGGAAGACCAACGCCACCACTGCCTGAACAGGGAACTCCAGGGATCCAGGAAGAAGAGCAAGTGACCCCTTCTACCAATGTGCTGATGACCCTGGGTCCCCCAGGTAGCTGTAGCCGCCCTTTGGGGCTCTCTGAACTCTACCCTGTGAGGTATGGCCGCCTAGCCCTGACTCCAGGGCAGGGGCATGAGTGACATCCCTCCCCCACCTCTCCAACCAGATACACAGTCTCCAGGTCTGCAGTCCTGGTCTCCTATTATGAAGAGCACCGGGTCCCGCTAGTAAAAACAGGAGCCCTGTAGGGAGCGCTGCTGAAGCCTGTGTATGGGGAAGAGAAGGAAGCTATAAGGAGGGTCTTACTCAGAGGCCTCTGGGGAAGCCAGGGATCTTCCAGGCCAACATGCAAAGGGGAAGGGGGGCTATGCCCAGGATGGGGAGCACATGCAATGAGAGCCTCCGAGGCTGGCCCTTCCAGGCTGTTTACCCTGAGTCAGCGGAGTACTCTGGCAGCAGGCAGCCTGCTGCCCACGGGAAGGGCTAACTTTCGGGAAGGAACACGGTTCTATTTCTCAAGGTTGTTTAACTGAGCCTGCATTCCTCTCTCCCTCTGGTCAGCTGCAATGGTGGGGCGGAGGGAGCAGGCGTGGGGGAGATCCCTGGCACATCCACCTGGCTCTGGAATGTACCCTTCTTAAAGGCTTATTGTCTGGGGACTCTGTTCAAGGGAAGCAAGGCTGGTGCTTTTGCTGCCGCTGCCTGTGCACATGTGTGCCCTCTCTGGGAGCTCACTGCTCTCTAACCCTCACCACTGAGATCTGGAGATCCAAGTCGCCTTGAGTGGGAAGCGTGGGGGAGAGAGGTGCTGACACAAACTTGGAGCCAGGCCAGGGCAGAGGGTGACTTTGCAAACAGGCCCATGTGCACATTCAGGTCAGTCCAGTCTCCTAAATGCTGTTAAGCCCCACTGCGCTACCAGCTGCTTCTCCCACCCTATTCCTTTGGGTCTTCAGTGTTCTCTGAGCTGCAGGGAGTCTGGGTATGTGGGTTTCAGGCTAAGACCTCAGGTCAGACACAGAGGCTGAAGCATCATTCATTCATTCATTCTTCATTCTTTCATTCGATATGTTCTAAATGTCAGGTAATTTTCTAGCATTAGGGATATAGTTCAAAAAGCTAGAGTATCTGTTGTCTACATGACCTCAGCTGAGTCCTGGTCAGCCTGCCTCCAAACTGTTTCTCACTTTTCACCCCTTACCACTGCCTAAGGCAGAACTTCATTAAATTATTAGAACAGGTTCTGGGCCCCCTGTGCCTCCCATATGGTTTATCTGCTGTCTTGGTGCCTGGGCAGCCTTTCTAAGATGGTTCCAATCTACCCCCACCTTCTGTGATCCCCCTCCCCTTGCTGACAAGCCAGTCTCTATGTGGAATTTAAGGCCCTGCTCAGTAGGCTCCAGCCCCACCCCTCATTTTCCCATAGTGGTTTTCCCTTGCACCCTAATCACCAGCTCTTCTGTCTGTCCCAGGGAACAGGGCAGGAGTAGCAGGCAAGGGGCACTGGGCACAAGGTGGGAGCCAGATCCATGTTCAGAGTGAGACCTGGCTGGAGCCTCAGGAGGGAGGCTGTGTACTGCATATTCGGCTCCTAGAGCCTACTGGGTCTTAGTTGGGGGATGCACACCTGTGAGCCCCGTTCCAGGCAGGACTCAGGGCCCCCAGTGGACATCTGTGGAGTCTCTTCTTGAAGCCATGCTGTTCATAGACAAAGGAAGGCCTGGCTAAGTCTGGCCTCCCTGTACCCTGGAATCCACACTCCCTACCCCACTCCCCTGCGTTTGTCCACCCCCACCCAGCCATGACTCTGCTTTGCTCTGTCTCCTATAGGCATCGATAGATGTGCTGCTGGAGCCGCCAACGTCTGTGGTCCTGGAACCTGCGTGAACCTTCCAGATGGATACAGATGTGTCTGCAGCCCTGGCTACCGGCTGCACCCGAGCCAGGACTACTGCACAGGTTTTCATGTGGGCATCCTGGGCTTACTTGGTGGCTGGGGCAGCTGGGGGAAGGAGCTGGGGAACTGAGTCAAGGGTCCCAGACAGAAGAAGATTCAAGCAGTCCTGGGTGGTTGGTAAGTTTAAGAGGAGCATGACTAGTCACTGTAAACAAAGCTAACTTTGACCTTCAGGGGAAGGCTAGCCTCTGTGAGCCCCATCTGATGAGTCTCCAGGACTCCAGGAGGGTAGGGAGCCACCCTAGGCCACCCCGACAGTGCCTGGCAGCCCTTTGCTCTAAGATCTGCCCACCCCTCAACCTGGCCACTTTGCTCCCTGCAGAATGGACCAAGCTCTGTGCCAAATGAAATGTCTCCACCAGCCATACCTGGGGAGAAGTTTAGGGCCAAGACAAATCATCAAAAGTGAACCTCATTCCTCTCCCCTCAATATTTTTATACAAAGGAGAAACATCCAGCGTGATCTTAAAGGAGAAAGAAGTGATCACAGGGCCACTGGGGGAAGGGGACGGGGGGTGGGAGGAGGTGTTAGAAGTCACCCAGGCCCTGAGTGCCTGAGTGGGCCCAATGGGCCGACTATGAAGCTTGTTACCGTTAGAGATTACCGTCCTGGCCTCCTCTGCTCCCTCACCCCTGCCTTGCCACACAGCTCCATCCCCTGCCCAGCCCCTAGTGTGGCAGTTGCTGGCAAGTGCCCAGAGAAAGGTACTGCTGCCTCCCTGATCTACCTCCCTGCCTCCCTCTGGTCAGATGACAATGAATGTCTGCGGGACCCCTGCAAGGGGAAAGGGCGCTGTGTCAACCGTGTGGGCTCCTATTCCTGCTTCTGCTACCCTGGCTACACACTGACCACCACTGGGGCCACACAGGAGTGCCAAGGTAAGCCAAGTCCACCTCACCCTGGGATGGGCATAGGAAAGGACACATGCTGGCCCAGCCCTGCAGTCTCATGGGGCTAGAAGAGGAACCGGATGTTCTCAGCCCCCAGCCACAGTGATGCAGAGAGAGCCAGACTCTGGCCTGGGCCCGGGAAAAGCTGACCCGATGCTGGGAGCACAAGAAGGGGCAGACATCCAAAAAGCTGCAAAGCATTCAAAGGCCCCACGAAAGTGTGGCTGGAGCCAAGAAAGAGAGAGGAACAGGGGACATTCCTGGGAATGCCAGGTCCTCAAACTCCAAGTAGTAAGAGCTGCTTTCATTTGGGGGAAGGCAACCCATGACGATGAGCTGGGTTGGAGCTATGGTTGGGCTGGGGGGTGTGCCTTTGAGAGAAGAGCACTCGACCCCAGCAGCTCAGAGATACCAGCAAAGCTCTGAACTTCCCTGGGAAGGCCTGGCCCTCTGCTAAGGGACTCCTGATAAACAAGCTTCCAACACAAGTCCGTTAATAATACCAAGCACTCTACATACATTTTTATGAGTGAATTTACAAAGTGCAAAGCAGTGCTTTCCAAGCAGTGCCTTGAGATTCATAACCCACTTGGAATCCTTCTCATCAAGAATGGCCCTGGCTGTCCTCAGCCAGCACAGCCCAGCAGTCACTCACAGGCCCCCCAAGGAGGCAAGGAAAGCTCTGTATCCTCCCACTGCCAGGGTCCCCTTGGTTTCTAATCCCCCAAAGATCTGGTCTGCAGAAACCAAAGCCATTCAAGTCCTCACTTGATTATGGGAGGGTGAGAAGGGGGGAGACAGGCTACCCAACTTAACAGAAGAGTGGGAGAATCATTCACTGGGGACTCAAGCGTTGAGTACCTATGTCCCAGACACTGTGCCAAGCTCTGCGGGTGCTGAGATGAATGAGGTAAGAGCCCACCCCTGTAGGGCTGGACAAGGAAGATACTGTAGAATCTGGACAAGGAAGCAACTGGTTCTGTGTGAGAGAATCTGGGAAGGTTTCCCCAAGGGGGGTGCTTGAGCTATGGCCAAATAATAACAGCTACCATTTAATGAGCACTTATTATATGCCAGCCCCGTCCCAAGCATATTACTACATGAAGTTCATCATCCCAGCTCCATGCAGTAGAAATGCTTATTTCCATTTTATGGTTGAGTATATTGTAGCTCAGAGAGATGAAGTGAAATATCCAGAGACTCACACCTTGTGGTGGCAGAGCTGGAAAGAGAATCACATCACTCCAAAGTACAGTTTGCTTCCAACGACACGTTTCCTTACCATGGGGTGTTAGGACTAGGAATGGAGGGCACAGATGAGGGCAGGGGTGTTCCAGGGAATGAGAGCCATTTCTGCAGAGACCTGAGTGGTGAACAGCCCTGGCATGCTCTGAGAAGGATGACAGATTCCGTGTGCCTGGAGCAGGGGACTTGGAGAAAGCAGCAGGATTGGAGGCCAGTTTGTGAAGTGTCTTTAGTGCCAGGCTGAAGTGCTTGGATGCTGTCCCACAGGCAGTGGCTGCCAGTAGAGGTTTGTGAGCAGAAGGGTGGTGATTCGGTCAGCTGGCTTTCCGGAGGTGACTCAGGCAGCAGTGCTCTGAACAGGCAGGAAGGGTGGGAGAGAAGCTGGGGGCAGGGGACTTCTCCAGACTCCAGCAGACCCAGCCCAGGGAACTGGACCAGGACACACAGGCTGCTGCAGGGAATGGTGTCTCCAGGACTGGCCCAGACAAAGGGTTCCACCATGTGCTGGCCTGGGTGACCGGGATGTCTCTGCCAGCTCCAGCAGCTTGAAGTCAGCTGTCAAGTGCTTCTCCCCATGGGACTTGGCTGCCCCTTAAAGAGGGTTTATCTGAGATAACACCCACTTCCTAAAGTTTGCTGGTCTCATACGTGATATCTTGTTATTTCAAGGATTCAATATTTGCTTTCAAGTTATTTAAACAATTATATAATTAATATAAATTATTAGTTTTACTACATAAATTAATATAAATATAGTTTACATACTAAATAACTAAGTAAATATTCACTAGTAAGTGTAAGTGTCTGTCGTACATTATCCCATGGTTTCCTTGTCTGTGAATTTCTCATTCCTGTCTGTTGCTCAGTTTCCCAATGGTGGTTGCTGTTTTCTTGTGTGGCTTCTTCAGAGTCCCTTACACATAAATTCTAGGTATTAGGATGGGTTTAGTGATCACACCTTTCACATTTTATCCTCTGTCCATTAACCTCACCCACATGTCGTTCTTTGTACAGAAATCCTTAATTTTGATGTATTGAATTTCACCTTTTGACCTTATTTTTTATGTTTTGGGGGCTTTATTTAAGAAGTCTCTCCCTACCCTTAAATCACAAAGATATTCCCCCATACTTCTTTTTGTTAAGGTTATAGTTTTAACTTTTATAGTATACTTTAATCTGTCTGGAGTCCATCTTTGCATGGGTGTTAAGTACCTATTTTTTTCCATTTTTCTTCACAGAATGAGTCCGTTTTCCTAGAACCATCTATCAGGCAGTCATCCTGGCCCCACAGGTTAATGGATTGGGTACTTCATCGAGTTCCCATCAAAAGAATAGATTTTTTTTTTTTTTTGAGACAGAGTCTTACTCGGTCACCCTGGGTAGAGTGTCATGGTATTATAACTCACAGAAACCTCAAACTCTTGGGCTCAAACAATCTTCTTGCCTCAGCCTCCCAATTATCTGGGACTACAGGCACCCACCACCATGCTGGACTAACTTTTCTATTTTTAGTAGGTAGATACAGGGTCTCACTCTTGCTCAGGCTAGTCTCAAACTCCTGAGCTCAGCATCCCAGAGAACTAGGATTAGAGGCTTGAGCCAGCACATCTGGCAGGAATAGATCTCAAAGTGACCATCAGTTATTTCAAAATTATCTGAAGAGTCATAATAATGCACATTCCTGGACGTGCCCAGCACTGTTGGGCCAGAATCTCTGAACAAGCCTAACAGTGTGCATTTTACACCTTCTGCCAGTGGCTTTGCTGTGCACAGGAGTTTTATGACGTATTGTCCAGATGAAAACTTTGTCTACAACAAAATGATTATTATTCAGTTCTTTTGATAAGTACTTATGGTGTGACGGGCACTGGAGACTCTGAGATAATCAGGCCTATTCCCAACAAGATAGTGAATGAATAGTTGTGCTAAGGGCTGGGTCCTAAGGAACCCTGGAAAGGGGCACTTGGGTTAGCCATGCTGAGAGACGAGTGAGAAAAAGTCACAGTGGTGGGTAGGAAGCCACTCCAGGCTGGGGCACAGCACAGGCAGAAGCGCAGAAGCAGGTTCTGTGTGGCCGAGATGAGGAGGAGTGTGGGAGGCAGGAAATGAAGTGAGAAAATCAGGCGTGAGCTTGTGAAAACTCTCACATGCTAAGTTGAGGAGCTTGGATTTTATGGGGTAGGTTTAATGCTAGAATAATAACAGCTAACATTTCCTTAGTGTTTACTTTGTGCCAAGAAGGCACTGTGCTAAACTCTTCACCTGGATTATCTCATTGAATCTGCACAGGTACTCTGAAGTGTTTAGATCAGTCTCAGCTTTTAGGGGGTGGCTCAAAGGTGAGGCATGGATTAATTTAACTGTGGGGCTGGAAATGGGGAGTGGCCACAAGACCCAGAGTTGATACATTAAACAGTCCTTGAAATGAGAGTAGGGATCTGCTGGCTATCAAGGTGAGGGAAGACACTCCAAGTAGATGCGTTTGTGTGAGTGAAGTCTTGGAGGTTGGACCAGTGAGATGTGCTATAGCTGAGGCTCTTCCAAGAAGCACATGCTAACAAGCAAATACAGCAAGGCCTACCGAGCCCAGGTGCCAAAGGCTTCACGGGCCAATTTGCAATCAGGACTGGAGGTAGGGGGAAGCCCTGGTAGGGATTTAAGCAGGACAGTGACTTGACCAAGGTTGGGCTTGAGAGCCTTTATGGAGCACCAGTATGCTTTGGACAATGACATAAACCATGCCCTGCAAATCCAGGGCTGCCTAAAAGGCTCTTTCTCATTGGCTGCTTAACTGCTAACCTTTGAGAAACTCCTTAAGAATTCTAGGAGTGGCTCGGTGCCAGTAGCACAGTGGTTACAGCACCAGCCACATATATCGAGGGTTTGAACCCAGCCCGGGCCAGCTAGAAACAATGACAACTGCAACAAAAAAATAGCAGGGCGTTGTGGCGGGTGCCTGTAGTCCCAGATACTTGGGAGGCTGAGGCAAGACAATCGCTTAAGCCCAAGAGTCGGAGGTTGCTGTGAGCTGTGATACTACAGCATTCTACCAAGGGCAACATAGTGAAACTCTATCTCAACAACAACAAAGAAAAAAGAATTCTGGGAGCAAGCCCAGGTGGGATGAATTGAGGCCAAGTAGGGACTTTGCTGGTCTCCTCATGTCAGTTGCCTCCAAGTGGAGGTTTTTCCAAGGTCTTGGTGATCACCAAGAAAAGAATTTCAGGAAGCACTGCATAAGCTAAGCAAGCAACAGGTTTTTATTGTAAGCGAAAGTACACTCTTGGAAGAAGAGTGAAGGCAGCTGCCTGGGGAGGGAGTGAGTTTTGATCTTTCGATATCTTCCTAATTAAGGGGATTAATATTCAAGAACAAGGAATAGGGTTTTACTAAGAATTTGAGTAGTGATTTCTACAATTACATTCTTTCCTATTTTCATACTTTATATAGTTGTCTCAGAACTGTCAAGGGCAGAGAAATTTTAAAACCACAATGTAAATGATACAGTAATTAACCAAAGTTCTTTTCAGGTGACAGAGATAGCTGGTTCTTGCAGTTATCAGCTCCTCTAATTAGCTTCTGCTTGGAGGTTGTTTGCCTCAATACCTGCCCCCACACTGCAAGCCCCTGCCTATGGGTCTCAGCCCTGTCTCCTAGTCTCCTCTAACACTCATAATCATGCCATATGGACTGCCACCTGACCTCAAGACCAGCCCTCACATCAGAGTGAGGTTACATTGAGAAGACCCCTGAGGGCCTGAGAGTTGCCTCCCTGGGAGAAAGGCTTTGCAGGGGCCCGAGCTAGATGGTCTCAGGCTTGGCTCAAAGCCCATCCACCCAATATGGCTACCGCAAGGATGCCTTCCCCACTCAGGCCTCAACATTGATGCCCTTGTCCTTGGACTCTGAAGTGATGCGCCAGGACCCCCTGCAGGCCAGCTGTGACTCAGGACTTTTCTGTCTGTTTATAGATGTAGATGAGTGTGAGCAGCCAGGAGTGTGCACTGGGGGGCAGTGCACCAACACTGAGGGCTCATACCACTGTGAGTGTGATCAGGGCTACATCATGGTCAGAAAAGGACACTGTCAAGGTAAGGAATGGAAAGAAGGGAGGCGGACTGCACCCCACTGTCTCTTGGGTCCTGCCCATACACTGCTTCTCGCCAATTCCCCTTCAAGTCCGCCCCTATGGGCAGAGATGTGTATGCAAATTCCTGACCCTCCCATCCCCTCAGTGAAATTTTGGCATCCTGCCTGCCCCCCTGCAGTAGGGGAGCACCAATACCATTATCTATTTGACACCTTGGCAATACCTCTATGCACTTTTGCCCTCTTGCCTTGAAAAATGTGGTCTTCTGGGTGGCACCAGTAGCTCAGTGGGTAGGGCACCAGCCATACATACCCAGGCTGGCAGGCTTGAACCTGGTCTGGGCCAGCTAAACAACAATGACAACTGCAACAAAAAAATAGCTGGCCGGGCAGCGCCTGTGGCTCAATGAGTAGGGTGCCGGCCCCATATACCGAGGGTAGCGGGTTCAAACCCGGCCAAACTGCAACAAAAAAATAGCCAGGTGTTGTGGTGGACGCCTGTAGTCCCAGCTACTTGGGAGGTGATGCAAGAGAATCGCTTAAGCCAAGAGTTGGAGGTTGCTGTGAGCTGTGATGCCACAGCACTCTACTGAGGGCGACATAGAGAAACTGTCTTTAAAAAAAAAAAAAAATGTGCTCTTCTCATGTGGCAGAGAAGAGTCATTCTGTCTGGGAGTCTTGGCCTTGCTAAAGCTTGTTAGACTGGCAGCTCTTAAGGGACAGGCCCTTAAACAGCCCATGTATGACACCTGATGAGCACCCAACAAATGCTGGTTGAATGAATGACGGGAGGGAGGAAGGTGAGATCCCAGACACTGTGACACTGCTAACTGGTGTCTTCACAGACTTCTCTGTTGGCTTTAGCCTGGCCCTCTCATGCCAACTCTGAAAACTTCCTGGCAGCTTTGCCACCACCACCACTGTGACAGGCTGGGGTGTCATAGCTCGCAGGAAGCCTAAATTAAGGCTGTCTGGGAAAACCCTGCCCTGGATTGGACTAAGGCTCAGAATCTTCCCAGCCTCTGGTTTTCTCTGGCCAGGACTTGCCTGGTTTCAGACAGTCCTGGGGGTGAGGGAAGAGCTTGTGTACCTTGTGAAGGGACAGTCCTTCTTCCCAATGCTGCTCTGGAGGAGTCCAGAGTCTTAGCATAGGGGAGAGGGGCTGCAGGTGCAGGACAGACAACTCCACCCCTACCCCAGCCTTTCCTCTCAAAGCCTCCTTTGCACTTTCTCTATAAAACTCAGGCCTACGTGTGACCAAAGCCAGAACCCATCTCCTTTGTCTTCATTAGCATGATGGAGACAGGACAGCTTGGCATTTCCAGATGAATGGGAAACGAAAGCACCCACCATTTGATACCTACCTGGTGACTGTGCTAGGTCCTTGACAGATCACCTCATTGAAGCACCACAACAACATTATGAATCTGACATTTAACTTGATTAAAAAGCAAAGTCAAACTAAAGGAAATGAACCAAGAAAATACCAGAACATTAAAAACATCAGAATTATATTAACCAGTTCGTGTTCAGGGCACAGGCTCTGGCACACACAGGCCTGGGTTTGGCTCTTGTTTCAATGTCTGAAAATGGAAACCATAATGCCCATCTCAGAGATTTTTGTGAGGACCAAATGAGCTGACACACACAAAGTGCTCGGCACCGGCTCCGGCGGAGGCAAACCCTCAGTGAGGAGGGGGAAATGTTACTGTAGGAGGGTAGTTCACTCCCTCACACCCCATTCCACTCTTCTCGATTGTCCTCTTCCCTTCAGGGGAAAAATTCTAGACGCACACCTCATTTAAGAGGTCAGGCGAAGTTCCTGGCCCAGGGCAGACACTCTGAGTCTGTTGAAAGGAAGAATGATGTAGCCTGCACACTTCTCCAGGTTTCCATCAGTAACCACAAACCCAGCCCATCACCCCACGAGGCCAGTCAATTTCCTCTCCTTCTTTCTTCTTTCTCCAACTAAAAACACCACTCTCTCCACTGAAACACAAAGTCTCTGGTGGAAGACTCAGTGGTCTGGACAGCAGCCCACCAATAGTCTCGATGGCATTTCCATCATGCCAGGACTCTGGGTTCCCACAGACAGAGGGTAGATTTCCCTCCAGTCTCCCAGGCCTTTGCTGTGCCTCACCCTATCCAAGGTCACCTGAGCTTCTAGCCCCTGCCAGAGTGCCCTTTCCACCCCCACTGCATGCTCTCACAAGGGATAGAGTTGGTGGCTTTACATTTCCTCCACCTCTGCTGACCCCTGGTTAGAGAAGCTCAGGACCCTCCCAGTGAAGCTGGTCCTGGGGGTGACTGTTTCCAGGGGTCCTTTGGGGTCTCTTCAGCAGCCTTATTTGAAGAAGACGATGGAGGCACATTGTCCCGTTCTTTGATAACAAACAGTTGTTGAATGCTAGCTGTGTCAGCCATGGACTAGGCAGAGCAATCAATAAGACAGCTCTTGCCCCCAACAGCCAGAGTGTAAAACCCTCCAAAACCCACTGTTCTCTTAGACTAACATTCCATCCCTATGCTAGGCAGAAATCTGTGCCTGGTGACTTGCTCCACTGCAGGCACTAAGAGGTTAGTGGAATAGCCTTAGAATATCTGGAGAGGGACTTGACCATAAGGAATCTTCATCTGGCTCCTTTGGATTGGCATAGTTAATGGCTCAGTCGTATCCACTTCCACTCAGGAAAGCCCTTCCCTGGCCAGCTGGAGACAGGGCTGCCATGATCTTCTGCCCTTCCCCTTCCCCTTTCCCTCCTCCTCCCTGGCTAGGGCTCTGGTCTAGGAAGAAAGCCGGCAGTATGCCAGAGTAGACTCAGTTGTGCTGCATTAACAAACAGCTCCAATCTTAGTGATGAAGAATGCAGCCAAGGTTCCAGTTCATCAATGACACGTGACCATCTTGAGTCAGCAGTGGTCTCTGCTCCATGTGCCCTCACTTGAGATATAGACTAAAGGAGTAGCCGGTATCTGGAATGTGTGCGGTCTCCATGGAAGAATGAAAGAGCATCCTGGAGGGTTTTACACAATGGTTTTAGTTCATAAACTATGTATGTCATATCCACTCATAGCTCACTGGCCAGCACTAGGCTCACGGCCCCACCCAATCACAAGGGACCAGGAGGCACAAGCCTACCACAACCTAGAAAGTGGAGAGCTAGAATAGTTCTGCATTAGTGAGCACCACAGAGTCTCCTAAATGCCCAGCATTAAGACACTTCACACAACATCTCCAATGGATGTGCCCAGAACTCTTGGAGTAGGACGGAACTCAGGGCCCTTTGCTGCTGGTAAACCTAATCTCTTTTCTGCATTGCCTGATCCTTGTAGGAAAGGTGCAAAGACTTCATTTATTCTTGGCATGGATTTAGGAAGATCCTTAACTCAATCTTTTCTTCTTTGTCCCCGAGCCTGGCATCCCTGAAGCATGGCTTGCTTGCCACTCCTGAGGAATTTGCCCATCCTCCTCTAGGCATCTCAGCCAAGCCCAGCAGGCCATGCTGCTGGCTGCTATCTCCTGGGTTACCAAAGTTGGTCATCCAAAGTTGGTCCTCCTAGATCCTTCATTCTCTTCTGCTCTATCTATACCAAACCCTTAGAATAATTTAGCCTGGTGTCACCACAACACAACTAGGGGTTCATGGCTGTCCTCTTTCCAGAGACGAGCCTTATCTCAGTGCCCCCCAGATGACCTAGGAGGTGTGGGTGTTTCCTTGCAGATAGCCATGCCCTGTGTTGTATCATCCTCTTCTGGATCCTCATGAAAGCCGAGGGCTTTCATGTATCCTGACTCCTGGTGACTAAACAATCTCAGAGAGGACCCATGTTCACCGTCCCCCACTGTAGGGTCCAGTCATGGTCAGCAATAACAGCTGCTGGCTTTATTCTTCTTGCAGAAAGCCTGTGTTCTGACCCTTGGCTTGGCTCCTGCATTTTCTCTATGGGTGCTGGGTGGTCTCCCTTCCAGGAGAATGACAATTACCCATTTAGTAAGAATAAATCCTCCTGTTTCCTCTGGAGCTTAGCCAAGCTGTCTGTCATGAATAGTGACCAGGAGTCTCAACACTGGGTCACAGGAACATAATGTTCTCCTGCAGTTCTGAGCCAGAGTTCAGGCCCTGTGATATGATCTTCCTAACTCAGTCCAGGTCCCTTAGGTGCTTTGGTGATGGACTCTCTGATGTGCCAGGTCATGTGGGGAAGAGCCCTCCCCTCAGGTCCTAGGAGAAGTATCTCTTCCCTACTCTTGTTGTAACTCTCCCTCCCTGGGTCCCCTTTTTCCCTGTCTGTCCAGTTGGTGTCCAGGTTCATCCTTTCTGGCTGACGTTCTGGGTCTCACCAGAGTAGGAGCCAGGAGCCCTGCCTGTGTCTTGGCTGGAATAAATGTCTGAACCTCTCCACAGAGAAGCCTTACTGGCCTTGACTCTTTAATCTGCTCTCAGCCAGAGGACTGGTCTGGGGACATTCATCCTTGATCCTCATTTCCTGGTGCGAGGAAGCCCATTCTGCCTTCACTGCCTCTCTGGTGATCTGTTCTGGAGCCTCTGGCAGCAGTCCAGCTGGTCGCTATGCCAGGCGCAGCCCATCCAGTAATGGTCACCACTTACAAAGGATTAGGCGTTCCCCAAGGGAGATATGAAGGCCCATCCCAAAGAGGCCATCTCACAAAGTTAAGCTCTCTGATCCTCCTACAGCTGGTGGTAACCACAGCCTTTTGCACCCACCCAGGGAGTCTCCCTGACTAATTTTTAAGTTCTTCCATCTCTCCCTTTTGTTCAGGACAGTGGGTGGGAAGTAGAGTGGGGAACACGGGGCAACTCTCATTTTTTCCTAGTTTTCATCAGTACAGAAACTGACATCTCTCTCCTCAACCAAGGGAAGGGTCAAGGATTTACCACATCACAGACCTACCCATGTGTTATGGTTCCTGGGGATAACCAAGGGAGGAGCTGTTGTTTTACAGATATCAACGAATGCCGTCACCCTGGCACCTGCCCAGAAGGAAGATGCGTCAATTCCCCGGGCTCCTACACTTGCCTGGCCTGTGAGGAGGGCTACAGAGGCCAGAGCGGGAGCTGCGTAGGTGAGGGCTGCCTGCCAAGGCACTGAGAGGGCTGTTCAGCATTGGGACCACTGGATGAGCCCACACACAGGGAGGGAAGTGGGCAGAGGGCAGGCTTGGAGGCTACTGTACACCATCCAGCTGAGGCCCCAGATGGCACTGGGCAGAGGTGGGTGTGCTTCAGTTACTGGCACGCTGCCTCTGAACCAGCCAGCCTGAGGGCCTCTTCTGCTCCTTGGCCATATCCATTCTGGACCTATAGCCCAAAGTACCAGAAGCTTCTGTGGCTGGTCCTGTGGGGTGAAGTGAGGAGCCTAAGGGCCTCCGGATGGGGCAGACTCTAGTGGTGAAAGGCAGGCCCTTCCGCAGGTCCCAGGGAGGGGGCCTTCTGCCCCTCTCATCTCCACAGAGACGTCTCAGAGAGGGTGGTAGCTGCCCTTCTCCCCGGAGAAGGGGGTCATTCAGGAATAGGAGTGTTCTTTCTCCTCATCCCCCTCAGGAAGAAGGGTCCAGGGTTCAGAATGCCAGGAGGGACTGAGTTTTGAATGGATGCTTTGAGGCTTTGGAGAGGGCAGACATTTCCCAGGCCCTCTGGACTGCTACCCAGCCACCCAGGCATGGCCTGGCCTCTCTCCACATTGCTGTCCACCCACTGATGCCAGTTGTTGGGCTGGGAGCATGGGTTGTTGGTTGGCAGGTAGGAAGCCAGAGAAATTCAGAGACACCATGAGGTGAATCAAGGGTCTTCAACACCTCATTCCAGCATCCTCAGATGGGCCAAACCAGCCCCAGGGTTGGGGGACCTGGCCCCTTTTCTAGGACATAAGCGGGGTGCTGTGTCACTACACAGAGCTGAAGTGTGCCTGGGCAAAGGGCAGCCTGCCCTGCATAGGCAGGATGAGGAAGCATGGCGTCTCGGTGCCCCCAGGGTGGCCTGCGGCCCTTCTAAGCCTGCCAGTGGGGGACCGCATGTAGGGGAGGAAACCGGTGCCCACCTTAGACTTCTCTCCCGCAGATGTGAATGAGTGCCTGACCCCTGGGGTCTGTGCCCATGGGAGGTGCATCAACCTGGAAGGCTCCTTCAGATGCTCTTGTGATCAAGGCTACGAGGCCACCTTAGACAAGAAGGGCTGCCAAGGTACACAGATGCCAAAGCACCCTTCCTCCACAGGCAACCCTGCCTGTGGCTCCTCCTCCTTTGCACCCCACCCCCACAGCCACCCCTGGTCCTGCCTCCCCAGCCATGCCAACCCAAGGCCTGTCCTTTCCCGACCCCTGCCCACCTACCAGTCTCTGGCTGTCCTGGCATGGCTGTCCTGCAGAGTCCCACAGAGAGCTCAATGTGCTGTTTCAGATGTGGATGAGTGTGCCAGCCGGGCCTCGTGCCCCACAGGCCTCTGCATCAACACTGAGGGCTCCTTCACATGCTCTGCCTGTGAGAACGGGTACTGGGTGAATGAGGATGGCACCGCCTGTGAAGGTAGCCGTGGGGGGCTTCTTACCTCCTAAACAACACTCCATTCACCTCCCAGCTTTGGGCTGATGCTGAGGGCCTCCAGGCTAGGCTAGAGAACCCTATAAATGGACTTAGGCCCCAAGGAGACCTCGCACCGTCATAATCCCCAAGCTCAGAAGTGAAGATGAGGAAAAGGGAGTCACAGAAACAAGAGAGATGCTGAGGGCAGAGATCAAGCTGGAGCATTCTGGGGAGGGGGTGTTGGGGTTGCCTTACAGAGAGCTCCCAGCCTGGGCCTGCCCCACCCCAGGGGCTCAGAGAGGGAGGCCAGAAGTGTGAGGTTCCAGCAGCACTGGATGGAGGGAGTCCTCCCAGGTCCCTGCGCTACTGGCTGTCTATCTGCTCCAGACCTAGACGAGTGCGCCTTTCCTGGAGTCTGCCCCTCTGGAGTCTGTACCAACACTGTAGGCTCCTTCTCCTGCAAGGACTGTGATGACGGCTACCGACTCAGCCCCCTGGGCCACACCTGTGAAGGTATGAGCCCTCCCGTGAGGGTAGACCCAGATGGATGCCCTCTCTGTGCAGTGGACGACCCCAACAAGAGGCAGGAGTGGAAGGAGCTGTAGTCAGCCTGCTCCCTCCTGCGCCCCCCGCCCCTCCCAGCTGTGCTGCTTTTAATCTCCACCAGCAAGTGACAGGTCCCCTAGAGGCTGCCCCTTGGTTCCTATCCTTGGGAGGTGATGTCTGTCATCAGCTGCCTCCTTCCCTTCTGTGCTCTGCAGATGTGGATGAGTGTGAAGACCCCCAGAGCAGCTGCCTGGGAGGCGAGTGCAGAAACATGGCTGGTTCCTACCTGTGCCTCTGTCCCCAGGGCTTCCAGCTGGCCAATGGCACCGTGTGTGAGGGTGAGTAGCTTCAGCTCTCCCACTGGCAACTGGGGACAGCTCCAGGAGATACTTACTTCCTGGCTTTTCCCTGCAGACGTGAACGAGTGTGTGGGGGAGGAGCACTGCGCGCCCCACGGCGAGTGCCTCAACAGCCACGGGTCCTTCTTCTGCCTGTGTGCACCCGGCTTTGCCAGCGCAGAGGGAGGCACCAGCTGCCAGGGTGAGAAGCCAGCATGGCCACACTACTAGCCAACAGCAGGGGCACTAGAGGCTATATCTAGAATGGAGTCCATTTTAACACTAGTGCTGAAATAAAATGCTCACAGCCCCACCAAGGGATAAGAAGATGGAAGGTGAGGAGGGATGCTGGGGGCCCAGTGTTCAGGACGGGCCTCTCCAGGATGCCGATGGCAGGCATGCACCCTCTCCAAACCTGAGTGTCAGAGTTCTTGCCCCAGGACCCTCCCCCAAGCCTGGCCTCTGGCTTCCAGCTCTGGACTCTCCCTCAGACCTCCTAGCCCTTTCCTACCCTGAGCCACTCCTTGACCTCCCATAGAATGCTGCCTGGGGCCCTAACAAGGCAGGGACCCATGGCTAGGTCTGCTGACGGTCATCTCTATTATAGATGTGGATGAGTGTGTGACCACAGACCCATGTCCGGGAGGCCACTGTGTCAACACCGAGGGTTCCTTCGACTGTCTGTGTGAGACTGGCTTCCAGCCCTCCGCAGAAAGCGGGCAGTGTGTGGGTAAGGGCTCCAGGGCAGGGAGCAGGGCTCTGCCCCACATCTGCCCTTACACCCAGCCCTCGGCTCCCATGAAGCAGTGTGCTTTCTACAGAGTAATCACCCTTGGATAATGCATTTATTGAGCCCCTGCTGGCTGAGCGACTGTCCAAGGATGACAAAGTGAAGACAGTTACGATCTTTGTGCGGCAGAGCACACAATCTAGTTTTAAAGTCCAAATTGATTCAATAGACATTTATTAAATACCTGCTACATTCAATGTCTTTTGCTGGGACAAATAGATAGTTATAGACAATCTTGAAATTGAACAAAGGAGACAGATATGAACACAGCTCTCTGTAATACACTACCCTGAAAGTTCCAAACAAAGAGCGTATGAAGTGCTTCCTAGACTGCACGTATGTCTCTCCCATATGCTCAGCCTTACCTCAGCTGAACTGGATGTGCTTGGGTTGAGACAAGCACAGTACTTTGGAACAGATCAAGGACCCCAGAGATTGTGGGGCATAATCCTGTAATGCCAGGGAGGTGGGACCAGAGCAGTGACCTGGCCGCCTCTGTCCCCTCTTATCGCTCTGGGGACAGATATTGATGAGTGTGAAGACTACGGAGACCCAGTGTGTGGGGCCTGGAAGTGTGAGAACAGCCCCGGCTCTTACCGCTGCATGCCAGGCTGCCAGCCTGGCTTCCACATGGCCCCAAATGGAGACTGCATTGGTGAGTAGGGATGGAGGGCTGGAGGCCTGAGGGCTGAGGACACCTATTTTCATGTATTAAGCTAAAAACTGTTTTCTCCTGAGGACTATTTTTGCAGCTGTTGCAATTTGTATATTTTCTGTACAGCAGAGCTTACACAAAAATTGAAGAGGAATGTTAATGTTTTCTTGCCCTATGTTTAGAGTTTACTTTTCATAGATCTTGGTGTTAGTAGACCAAATGAGTGTTCCTGACAGAGGGGGCCGGGGAGAAAGAGCAAGCACACACCCTTCTACGCTGGTCCTTACTGTCCCACAGACATAGACGAGTGTGCCAACGACACCATGTGTGGGAGCCATGGCTTCTGTGACAACACTGATGGCTCCTTCCGCTGCCTCTGTGACCAGGGCTTTGAGACCTCGCCCTCAGGCTGGGACTGTGTGGGTGAGAAGCCTGCAGGCTACCCAAGGTCTGGGCCAGGGAAGGGAAGGGAAGGCCCTAGGGCCCTCTTCCTGAAATATTCCTGGTCACATGACTATAATAGGTCCCCATGGCATGGGCAAAGGAGGCAGCAAGGAAGAGGGAGGTTTCAAGGCCCCCTGGGTGGGCAACCCCCTGCAGTAGGCACCCTGTAGGCTGGGAGGGGACAAGCACAGAAGGAAGGTGCCACCTGCTCTCGAGCCTGCAGGGCCCCAGGAGGCGCAAGGTTTGGAGAACATGCACAGAGGGGTAACCCTGCCTCTATGTCACTTTCGTGTTCTTGTCTGCCATTCCTCTCCTCTCTTCCTTCCCACATCCTCTGTCCCTCTGACCCTCCTTCTTGCTATTTCATGCCTGCTTCTTACTTCTTCCCCCCAGGCCTGGCCTCTTTCTCTTGGGGAAATGGGTTGGAGTCGGGGTGAGGGCAGGGGCTGCCTCTTCCCCACCCATGAACCTGTCCTCATGCCCCACCGCAGATGTGAACGAGTGTGAGCTCATGCTGGCGGTGTGTGGGGCTGCGCTCTGTGAGAACGTGGAGGGTTCCTTCTTGTGCCTCTGCACCAGCGACCTGGAGGAGTATGATGCACAGGAGGGGCGCTGCCGCCTGCGGGGGACTGGAGGTGAGGCTGGGGGGACTCACAGGACCTCCCTCCGCTCCTGCCATTGTCCATGAAGACTTACACTACAGAGCATACCTGCTCCTCTAGCCTCTAGCCCTGGGAGAGAGACTGGGCCAGGGCCAGGAGCAGGGCAGGCGAGGCTGAGCATTGAGCAGGGAGGGCCGAGGGGTCTGATAGAATCACCCATGCCAAGACGAGAGGGGTCTGCCTCAGGTCATGATGCAGGGCTCTGATGACCCTAGAGGAGGCTCTAGAACGTTGATGCTGACTTAGGGTGGCCCCAGGGACCTCAGATTGAGCCGTGGAGGGACCTTGAACCCATCCAATCCCTGGGAATCTTCTGGATAAGAGATTGCTTAAAGCTGAGCTAAACTGGACTCTTTACTTCCCAGTCCCTCCCAAAGCTGCTGATCTCCTGCCAGGCTGACCAGGACTTGGCTGGCCTTCACTGACCTGAGAGAAAGCAAGAGGGGCTTAGAATGAGGCAGGGAGGAAGGGGCCAGTACGTGTGAAGCAGAAGAATGGATGAGAAGCCTGCCTATGTGGTGTGCCAGGGACTGGGGGCATCTCACCGCTGGGGGGCAGGTGGGATACTGGAGAGAATAAGGGGTTTAGCACCTGGGGACCTGGACCAAATCCCTGCTTTGCCACTTAACAGCTGGAGGGCTGTGGCAAGGCACCGAGCTCTGTAAAAGGGTGGGATAACAATAATGTCCACTTTGTAAGGGTTGAAAGCATCAAGTGAGGTAATACAGGTAACAGCAAATTGCATACTGCAAGGAGCTATATAAATGTTAAATTTAAGAAATAAATTCAAAGGCTGGGATGCCTTTGGGGTCATGAATAGACAATAGTAAGGGGCATCTATCACACACAGGTCAGAGTATCCCGGAGGCCCCAACAGGAGAACAGCACCCAGGGCCCTCCCGCATGGAATGCTACTCTGGACAGCCTGGCCACCCACCCTGCTCCAGCATCTTGGGCCAGAACACCACACAGGCCGAGTGCTGCTGTACCCAGGGTACCAGCTGGGGAGATGCCTGTGACCTCTGCCCATCTGAGGACTCTGGTAAGGCCCCAAGAGTCTGGATCTTCTTGGAATGAGGGTGACACTGAAAGAAGGGGTGAGAGGAAGGGGGCGGAGACCTTCCCTCTCTGAGCTCGGATACCTCTCTAACAGTTGAATTCGGTGAAATTTGCCCCAGTGGTAAAGGCTACATCCCTGTGGAAGGAGCCTGGACATTTGGACAGACCATGTACACAGGTACCCTTCCCCTAATGCTTCCCTCCACACTCCACTCCTGAGTGGGCTCAAACTAGGTCCATGGGATTCCCAGGGGAGTCTTGCATCCAGCCCTGGCTCCCCAGCTTGCTTACATTTCTGTCCCAGGACTGATACCCTACAGAGTGTTCGCTGAGCGTTCTGACCCAAGCTCCTCTTGCAGTGTCCACATGACCCTCACCTCAATTTCCCCGCTCCCGCAAAGCTGCACCCTCCAACAACAACCTATGATGTCTTGACTGACCCTAACCTCCCACCACAGTGGGCACAGGGACAGAGCAGAGAGTACTGATCTAGAGGCCAAAGGCAGCTATGTATCTCCTGGGCCCCATTTATGAATGCAGAAACTTTGGGGAACCCATGCTTACGTTGGGGTGGTACAGGTTCTGAGCCCTTTGCTACCCTAGTCCTGAGAGAGAAATGATAGAAACAGAAGTGTCTGAGCTTGCTGTGTGCTGAGCACTATTTTGAGCACCTTACACGTATTCATACTTTTCAATCCTCATAACAACTGTAAGAGGTTAAGTAGTATGGTATGTGGGAAACTGAGGCAAGGAGAACTTAAGCAACTTGCTGAAAACCTCCCAGCTAGTAAGTGGCAGAGCTGAACTCAGATCCAGTCCGGTTTTCGAGTCCCTCGTCTTGAGCACTGGCTCTTGCTATTTCTCCCCTTCTCCTCACCTCAGCTCTGCCTTCCCACAGATGCCGATGAGTGTGTAATGTTTGGGCCTGGTCTCTGCCCCAACGGCCAATGCCTCAACACGGTGCCTGGCTACGTCTGCCTGTGCGACTCTGGCTACCACTACGATGCCTCCCACAGGAAGTGTGAGGGTAAGGACACACACGGCCCCTCCCTGGCCCAGGCCCCCAGCTGGCCAGTCCTATTCTTGCTGGGGATCCCCATTCCTGGGAGGACGCCCACTATAGCAAGCAGGTCTCAGGTGAGGGAGCTCTGGGCTGTCAGGGATTGTCCGCAGGTACCAGTTGGAAAGGTGTCCGAGGGAGGGGCCTCCTGGGCTGGCCTGAGTTCAGGGGGGAAAGCAGGTGTTACCTCTGTATTGTCAGTTCCAGGAGAACCCCCTTCCCTGAGGGTGGTCAGTGGAGAGGTGGCCTTGGCACTGCCCCCCCTTTCCTGCCACCACAGATCATGATGAGTGTCAGGACATGGCCTGTCAGAACGGCGAGTGTGTGAACACAGAGGGCTCCTTCCATTGCTTCTGCAGCCCCCCTCTCACCCTTGACCTCAGCCAGCAGCGCTGCGTGAACAGCACCAGCAGCACAGGTGAGTGGGCCTGGGTGGAGTTAGCAGGGGGAAGGCACCTGGGCTAGGGGGCTCACATACCTCTTCATGCCCTGTGCCACCAGAGGATCTCCCTGACCATGACATCCACATGGATGTCTGCTGGAAAAAAGTCACCAATGACGTGTGCAGCCAACCCCTGCGTGGGCACCGCACCACCTATACGGAATGCTGCTGCCAAGACGGCGAGGCCTGGAGCCAGCAGTGTGCTCTGTGCCCCCCTAGGAACTCTGGTGAGGGGGAGCCAAGGGGACACACCAGCAGGGCTGGGCTTGGCCCCTGGGAGGGGGATGCCCTCACTCTGGAAGGGGGAGCTGGAAAGAAGAAGCAGGGCAGTCAGAGCAGTGGCTTTGTCTTCCTTCCCTGTTGTTTGGGGACAAAGCAGTTCAGGAGAGGGTTGGGGAGAGGAATGCAGCTGGAACTCCCAGAGGGCACTGGTCACCTTTAGCTAGCAGGAGTCAGAATTGTTCCCTCTCTCCCTCTTCCCTGCCAGAGGTCTATGCTCAGCTGTGCAATGTGGCCCGGATTGAGGCAGAGCGGGAGGCCGGGGTCCACTTACGGCCAGGCTATGAGTATGGCCCTGGACCCGACGACCTGCACTACAGTCTCTATGGGCCAGATGGGGCCCCCTTCTACAACTACCTGGGCCCTGAGGACACAGTCCCAGAGCCCCCCTTCCCTAACACAGCCAGCTACCCAGAGGACCACACACCAGTCCTCGAGTCTCCCTTGCAGCCCTCAGAACTCCAGCCCCACTACGTGGCCAGCCATCCAGGTCTGTGTTGCTGCAAAAACAGGGTAGAGGTGGGCACTGACGCTGTTTACTTCCATCTCCTCCACTTGCCAGTTGTACTGCTACAGGGTGAGGACAGGAAAGAGGAACCGTGAAGCAAGCCAGATGTCCCTGCCTCTGGTTCCCTCAAGGGGGGTCAGAGCATACCAACTCCCTCTGATGAACTAGCACAGGGACACAAAGAGATAATAGGATGTTTTCCCAACCTCACAAGCTTCCCCATGGTAATAGTGAGCAAGAGCAAGTCGGTTGGCTTCAGTCTGTTTTGCTCCCTCCACATCACTTAGAGGCTGCAGAATAAACTGCTCTGAGGAGACCCAGCACTCAAACTTGTGGCCTCAAGTATGAATTATGGATTTTCAATGACTTTAAGGCTCATTGTGGTGACTCAATAGGAATATGGTGACAATTCCAGCACTCAAGCCTTGGATTCCAATGAGGAAGTCAGGCCTGGCACCTGTGCAGTGGACACAACACCCACCACAGGCACTGCCACCACATCAGACGGATTAAAGCCCTCCAGCCCCAGGGGACAGGCCTGGAGGGGTGGGTGGAGAAAGAAGAGGGTTAGGCAGATATGGCCAAAGGTTTGCTTTGTATTGATTGAGGCCCCTTGGCTGCAAATTCCAACCCCCCCCCCAGCGCCCCAATGATATAAAGATTTAAATAAAACACCCCCCACCCCACCCCCAAGCCCCTAAACTATACAGAAAGCTCAACTAGCTGCTCAGGAGCCGGGAATGGGTAAGCAGGGCCGGCACTCAGAGCACCGCACTGCCCCCACCTAAAACGGCACACGCTTTTTTTTTTTTTTAAGAGGACTGCCTCTTATCCTTGAATCTTCCTGTGAGAGTTTTATGATCCTCCCCACCCTCTCCCCAGAGTTTGGTTGGGGCAGCCCTGGGCAGGGAGGCTACAGTCCCGGCGTGGGAGAGCCTTGTCGGACACACGGCCTCAGCTTCTGGCTCTGACCGCACCTCTCACCCCCCAACTAGAGCCCCTGGCCGCCTTCGAAGGGCTGCAGGCGGAAGAGTGCGGCGTCCTGAACGGCTGCGAGAACGGCCGCTGCGTGCGCGTGCGGGAGGGATACACCTGCGAGTGCTTTGAGGGTTTCCAGCTAGACACGGCGCACATGGCCTGCGTGGGTGAGTTCCCAGCCCCGGCGGGGATGTCAGCCTGGCCACAGCCACTGAGCGCCGGCCGGGCCCGGGTGGCTGGGCGGGCCTCTGCTGCCCTCTAGTGGCCTTTCCGCGTCGGGCCAGGTAAGAAAGCGCCAAAGAAGTGGTGGCGCCGCGCTCAGAAAGCCCCTTCCGTGGAGCTCAGAGACAACAGGGAGATGGGGGCGAGAGAGCAGGGCCTTGGGCACAGTATGAGCTCACTGCCCCCTGCTTTGTGACCTTGAACTGATTGGTTTGGGGAAATGATTTCGGTCTCTGGCTGTCACACCTAGGATTCCATAGCAGGGCAGAGGCTTGGGCTTAGTGACAAAGCGACAGAGGCAGCAGGCCAAAGGCACCTGGGCTCCCTTCAGTTTTTTCTTCCTTCCCTCCCTCTTAGATGTGAATGAGTGTGAGGACTTGAACGGGCCTGCTGTGCTCTGCGCAAATGGTTACTGTGAGAACACAGAGGGCTCCTACCGCTGCCACTGCTCCCCAGGTTATGTGGCTGAGGCTGGCCCCCCACACTGCATTGCCAAGGAGTAGCAGTGAGGTGCCAGCGTGGGCAGCTACCTGGAAACAGCCTCCAGCCACACTCCGGGGCCTTGAGGATGCTTTCCTAGCTGGGAAGATACCATGAGACATCAGGCCAGAGGTTCTGCCTTGCCTGCCTTCATCTCTCCCAGCAGAGCCCCTGGCTGTGAGCTTTTATCACTGCCTCCACGCCCTTGCTTGGCTCAAATACCACCAGTCGCTTTCATGCTTCAGCCACTGGCCAGGAGGCCCAGTCCACCACCTGTCTTGACCTTGCTATGGGATGCTAACCAAAGGATGGCCCTCACTCACCCCCCTCAAGCTGTGCAAATGAGCAAGGTCCTGTGGCCTCACACTGCAGACACCGCTTTCCAGCCATGATCTGCTTATCATCCCAGTGATTCCACAACTGGGACAGAGGATACATCTGCCCCGAGAGGGTCCTTCAGAATCTATGGAGCAAGAAAGGGCTTGGGGGAACTTGGGGACTGACTCCAATGCCCCCTCCCAAGAACCATCACCACCACTCAGCCAGTCTGGTCTGGGCCCTGATTGTGCCGTATCTCCATCCCATAGCCAGTTTTCTGGCGCCAAGAAGTGGCAGAAGATCCCCTCACTCAGAGAGACATGAGTGATAGTAGCTTGTTGAATATAAGAGGTACAAATGAAGAGGAACAAGGAGCCTGAGGAAGCAAGAAGGCAGTATGAAAAATGTGTGCAGTTGATAGGGGGGAGCCAAGGGTTTATACAAATCTAAAGAAAATATTAAGTAGCTTGCAGTAAATTAATATTCAACACCCACTCGGTGATAGCCCCTGTGCACCAGTAGCAAGGGCTGCCACAGGATCAAGCACCTTCTCCACAGAACACTGCACATATATTGCTTCTTACAGGAAACAGACCTCTGCTGGGTAAGATGTGCTAAAAACACAGTTTGATGTGCTAAAAACAAAAAGGTCCAATTTGATGTGCTAAAAACAAAAGGGTCCATTTTCCAGGGTAGTCTTATTCAGAGGAAGCCAGATTTCCAATGTTGTTCTTCCTCCTACTTAGAAGCCCCTGCCCTCCTTCCCTTCAGGTAATGGATGGCAGGCTTCCTTCTGAGTTCACATGCAGAAACTCACTCCAATCCAGGCTAGCTGGGAGTGCAGAACCAAGGTGGAATAAAGAAATGTACATCTGAGCTCTTCTGTTCTTGTTTTTATTTCATATTAGACCAAATTTCTTTACCATGTTGGCTAAGTCTAAATATTATGATGAGGCTGTGCCTAGCTTCTCCTGTCGGGTCTACTGACAAGTGGGTTCCAGTGGGTAAGTGTTCTTTACTATTAAAAGACAAGGCAAGCTCCAACTTTGCATTTCTCTGAGGAAAGGCAATGTCAATGAACAAGGTTTCGTGTGACTAGAGACATGGAAATAAATGCAACTTTCTTTTTTGTTGCAGTTTGGCTGGGGCCGGGTTCAAATCCACCACCCTCGCTATATGGGGCTGGAGTCCTACTCACAGAGCCACAGGCACCGCCCAGAATGCAACTTTCTTAATCTGTCCTGTCCTACCTGCTCCTCTGATTGTCATCACATAATTTATCGAATGCTTGCTTTGTGCCAGGCACTGTGTTGAGTACAGTACACAAATTTTACTTAATTGCCCAAATAATCCCATTTACCATTTCTCTCTCTCTCTCTTTTTTTTTTTTTTTGCAGTTTTTTGGCTGGGGCTGGGTTTAAACCCGCCACCCCTGGCATATGGGGCCAGTGCCTTACTCCTTTGAGCTACAGGCGCTGCCCCCATTTACCATTTTTATTCCCAATTTATAGGTAAAGAAATTGAGACACAGAAAGCTTGCATTGCCCTAGGGCACTATACTCATTGAGATGTTTTCAGCAGACAAAAATAAATGGCTCTTACAAGTATGGAAATATTCTTTCATTCATAATAAAAGAAATACAACTTAAACCCACAGATACCTTTTAAAATTTTCAGATGGGCAAAGATCAAGACATTTGTTAGAACTCTTAGTTGGCAAGCATTGGGAAATAGGCACTCTCATAATAGTTGATGGGTGTGTAAATTGGTACAGCCTCTGAAGAGGACAATATGGCAATGTCTTTCAAAATTATAAAAGCACTAATTCTTTGATCTAGTAATTCCACTTCTAGGAATTTAACCTTCAGATATGCTTTCACCAAGTGTGAAATAACACATGTAGGGTTATTTTAATTACAGTGTTATCTGTAACAGATTAGAAGCAATCAATTGCTATGGGACCCTAAAGTAGCTCTAAATGCCTTGATAAGAAAAATATCCAAAATAGATTAAGGGGAAAATGGAGACTGTATAATAGCATGTGACATATGCTGCTATTTGTCTAAAGAAAGGGGAAAGAGAAGTGGTTATCTGCTAACCTCCTCTTTGCCACTCTATATCCCAACATTCAGAGACTTTCTTACCATCCCCCAAATATACCCTGCAGACACGAGACCTTCTCAAGTACTATTCCCAGTGCTCCCTCAACCCTCTCACCTGTCCTTCCAGAGATACTGCATGCATATACACATATTTCCTTTATTAGAAACACAAACAGCCCACTGTGCATGCTGTTCTACACTTTGCTTTTTTCACTTTATATCTGCAAATAGAGCTGCCTTGTTCCCTGTTGTGGCTGTATTTTATTCCACTGACTGGATAAACCATAATTTATTTAATCCCCCATTAACAGATATTTCCATTGTTTCCTATCTTTTGCTATTATAAATAATGTTGTAATAAATATTCTTGTGCATATGTTATTTTGCATTATATTTATGGGAATTTATCTGTGGGATAAATTCTTAGAAACAATGGTGGTTTGTGGGGAAGATGACAGGGTGGACAGGTACAGAATTGGAAGATTTTTTTGCTGTATCCCTTTTTGTATCTTGCTGACTTTTGTACCACGTGTATTACCTACTCAAAAGAATAAAATATTTTTAAATACAGCTACTGGTCACAGACTGCTTAAATGCCCTCTCTCTTTATATATTTGTCTCAATATAACTTACGATTAAAGTCAGTGATAATTATTTGGAAATTTCTTAAAGCAAATTTCTGTTAGGCAACTCTGTGGCATTTTTAGAGAGAAAGAATGGCAAACAGAGATTTAAAAAAGAGAGAGAGCAGTCATAAACATCAATGCTAAGATCAATAGAGGAGTTTCCTGTCTTTCAAACATGCAGAAGTAAGGCAAGGCCCTGCCCAAGGCCAGCTGCACATCAGCATGGAGCTACAGTTCAAGGGAGAGCTGCACCATCATTATCAGTGCTGCCCACTTTGTTATAAAGGGTGGCTCTTGCCAAGTGTCAGGCCTTTATTCTAAGGCCTTACGACAAAAGAGACTGGGTCAGGAGACTCGCACCTGGAATCCCAGCACTTTGGAGGCCAAAAGCCAGGAGTTTAAGAACAAGACTCCATCCTCTTAAGAAAGAGAAAGAGAAGTAATTTCCTAGACATTTACTTTTAGTAGTCCTTCCTAAACTCTTACTTCTGAACTGGTTTTCTTCTAATCCCTTGTATTTCCACACAAAGAAACTAAGGGTAGGTGGGACACATACAGCTCACGGGCCAGTAGTCACTACCATCACATAACTCAAGTGTGACACCACACTAAGGTCTGGACACTGACGAGTGGGCCCCCTCTTTGAACCAACAGCATAAAGCTGATTCACAACATAAAACAGATTCAGGGATTGCTTGCTTTTGGTTCCTCTGTGATGCCTTGGGCAGTGGCATCCATAAAAAGTTAAAAAGGTGCGGCGCCCGTGGCTCAAAGGAGTAGGACTCCGGCCCCATATACTGGAGGTGGTGGGTTCAGACCCGGCTCAGGCCAAAAACTGCAAAAAAAAAAAAAAAAAAAAAAAGTTAAATAATGCCAAGTCTGCAAAACATAAGGACTTGACAACCTTCCTCTGAAAGTAATGGGAAGGTAAAATATCTTCTAGTTGATAGTGGAAGAATATAAAATTTTCCTAAATGAATTCACACAGTGAGCAAAAGTTGTGAAAATGACCACTGGCTTTTATGGGCCACCAAGAGGATATCTGGCCAGAAAGGTCTGCAGATTTTTTTGTCTTGTAATTTCAGGTTAATATGAGGGTAAACCAGGTCACAATATTTGAATGTGTTAGGTAGAGTCCCTCTTGTAGTTCTGCAGATTTTAAGCCCATTTTACCACGCATTGTTTATGCCCCTTGGTGTTATCATTCCCCTATGCCCAGTGGCCGTGTGTGTGTTTGTTTGGAGAATCTTGCTCTATTCCCAATGGCCCCAGCCTAGCTCACAGCAACCTCAAACTTCTGAGTTTAAGCAATCCTCCTGCCTCAGCCTCTGGCCTCTTAGCTGGGACTACAGAGGCCCATCACACCTGGATAATTTTTGTATTTTTAGTAGAGATCGGGTCTTATTTGTGCTTACTCTGGTTTCAAACTCCTGAGATCAAGAGATCCTCCCATGTCTGCCTCCCTGAGTGCTAGGCTTACAGGCATCTGCCATGGTATCCGGCCTATGCCCTGTGTTCTTAAATCACCTACCTCCAAAGGAGACATTTTGCTACCACTTCTGGTTCCCCCATGAAGCTTTCTCAGTGGGTAGTGAAGTGATTTTCCCCAAATCCACCTTCTTCTAAACACAAAATTCCAATTCTTCTATTAAGTACTTATATATAGGCTTCTGCATGCTAAGGGGCCCTGTTTCTGCCTAGTTGATTGCTAAAACTTAACGATTTATTTATTTAGCAACTAAAGCTATTTTGCTTGTGCTCAGCAGGAGTTTTAAAACCACCAAATCAATAAGCCACAAAAATATTCTGGAAGAATAGATTCTAACCTTTAAAATGTAGCAAAATCTCCTTTTAAGGATGATGAAAGGATTTAGATAACCTGAACTAAAAGTCTCATCAGACCCAGGTAATCGCAGAGCAACTTTGTCTTAGAAATGTCTTAGAACTTTGTGCACATGTGCTGTGCTATGGCAGCCAAGAAATCTGCTCAGGTTTCTGAATGTCCCCTTCTTTCCTCTAATCACAAGATAGATTTGTTTTCTCTTAAGTCCTGGATTTTCCCACATTGAAAATATAAGTAAGCTTCTGTCTCAGATACTTTGTTTCTAAACTCTATCTCCATGTTTTAATGGTAAATTCTCTAAATGACCTTTATTTTAATCCAGTCCAAAAACACAAATGCATACTGTAACAAACTTGTAGGCTCCCAAGCAAAAGACAGATTTAACCAATAATTCATACAGAGTCAACTTGACTATTGTTTCCCCAACTGGGCACGGTGGCTCACAGCTGTAATCTTAGCACTTTGGGAGGCCATGGTGGGAGGATCACTTGAGGCCAAAAGTTAGAAACCAGCTTGCGCAAGAGCAAGACCTCACCCCCTGCAAAAAAATATAAAAATTAGCTAGGTATTATGGTGGGCCTGTAGTCCCAACTACTCAGGAAGCTGAGGCCGGTGGATCACTTAAGCCTAGGAGTTTGAGGTTGCAAGTTATGATGATGCCCCTGCACTCTAGCCCAGGCAACAGAGTGTGACCCTGTCCCAAAACAAAGACGAAAACAAACAAAAAATCATTTCTCGTGATAGGGTAAATTATTTTTCTTCTTTTAGTTATCTATCTATACAGTACTGGGATCCCAGTATTTCAAAGTCTGTAGCCTATTTAAGTGCCATACCTAAACTTTAACTCATTGGGATTTGTGGTTTAAGAAAAAAGTAGGGTTGCCAGGTTTAGCAAATAAAAATATAGGATAAGTTAAATTTGGATTTCAGACACATAATAATTTATTTTTAGTGTAACTATATCCCAAATACTACATGACACATACTACATACACTAAAAAGTATTTTTGTTTATCTGAAATTCAAATTTAACTGAATGGCCTGAATTTTATCTATTACTTAGATCTAAGTATCTACTACTTAGATCACTAAATGTCTATTATCTATACCAACTAAGGGACCATTTATTTCCTGCTATGCCTGAAACCAGAGATACTTTATGCCACAAGGTAGGTGAAGCAACATATCCTAAAAAGGATTCAGTCACCAAATTGTCACAGAATCTTGAAATGTCTTAACTATAGAGTAGGAAGGCTATTTTTCCAAATAATTTAGGTCTAAGATTTCTGGGTAATGGGCCTTTATGAATTCTACCAGCTCTATGAGTCTGAGAATAAAATGTACGTGCCCTATCAGATGGGAAGTGGAGAATGGGCTGCATATTGCACACAAAAGGTAACTGTCCCTAGAGGAGCTGCAGATGTGGCTGCTGTGTCACATTTGTGTCATTAGGTGGCAGAGAGAAAAAAGGCCATGTATACATTCAGTGTTCTGACCTATGAATGTTTGAATAGGAGAAAAAAAAAAAAAAGAAAGTCAAGTGGCACATTCACGCAGGATAAAATGAAAATAGTACATTCCATTTGCCTTTCTCATTCTCTGTGACCCTGATGCAAACACAATAAGGACTTTTCCTTTAAAATTAAGCTTTTATACACAGCTATACACATATGTACAAGCAGTTCTGAGGGCCTGAGAAGTAACTCCAAATTTTGGAGCCTTGGAAGCTCTATAAATAAATGCTGAGTTCCAACCAGTGATTAAATCTGAGATAACAGCATCTGGAGGCTTGGCCTTAGAAAGGGGGTGGGGTGGGGAGATGGATCAAAAATTAAGCCAAGAGTAAAAGCTTCACATTCTGAAAATAACAGTGGCAAAATCAAACACTCCTGGATTGAGAAAAATAAAATTCAGAGAGGGACATTATTAGAAGGAAACCTCTAGAACTGTACTAATCCCAGTTTCCTCAAATTGGTACAACTGCCAGCAATCTCAGGGTCACCTATGATTGCATCAAAGTTTAACAGAGAATGATGACCCACAGGAGCAGCCTTGCTGTGCTTGAGGATTGTTCAACACTTGAAATGAGCTTCGGATCAGTTCTTGGCTGAAGTCCACCTGGGCTCCTTTCACGAAGGCCAAGCTATCAGAGTCAACCACCACTCTTGCCCCACCCTGTTCAAACACCCTGAAAAGACAAGAGGAAGGCATTAATGAATACCACAAACACCAAAATACTCAACACATTGAACCCAGAATTGTATATCCTCTGTTTTCTGAAGTGCAGAGGGAGCATTCCTTATTACTTCTAAGAGGGATGATTTCCTTTCAGGCAAAAAGATTCAATGGAATGAATACTGGGGAAGTTTAGGGACTTAGGCCTGGAATCTAGTCCGGCCTGACTCTATTGACTACCCTATAAACCTAGCCGGGCCAATTTTCCTCTTATAACAATTGTTTTGAATCAAGACAACAAATCTTTATGGCATCCTCACTGAATGAGAAGGGTGGTATTAACCATCCCTAGAAAATCCTTTAAAATTTGAAACAAAAATACACCTGAAACTGGAGACACTTTTATCCCTACCTTACATCCTCTGAGGACCCACCCCTTCCTCCTTGCCTGTCGTCAGGGTTGATAACTGTATCCAGTGAAAATTTGTATTGGAATCCGGAGCATCCACCTCCCTCCACCTGCAGCCTGAGGAATTCTGACCCTTCGGTGATTTCCAGAAGCCTCTGAAATGCAGGAAGGGGGATCAAGATTGCCTGACAATGGGAGTTAGAAGGGTGGGTGAAGGGGAGATCACCTGGATACTGCCGTTTTGCCTCTGGCCTCCTACCTGGACGCAGCTGTCCGTGAGGCGGATCTGCCCTTCATCCACCTCAGAGCTGGAGGATGATACTTCCCGACGCGCCTGAAGTCCCAGGGAGACTGCCAGGAGCCTGCTGCGCAAGACAGAAGGATGAGACCGGGAGCAGAGGGGGATTTGGCGACCCTCACGGCCCGAGTCTCACTCCAAACAGGCAACCCTTATCTGGACGGCCTCACACCAAACCCTCACCTCCCCCGCGGGCCTTAGTTTCCCGTTTGTCCTGGAGGCGCAGAACCTAACACCATTTCCAGATGCCCGGCTAGCCTTGGTACCTGTCCCTTGGCCAGGGGGTGACCGCTCTGAGCGCTGCAGCCCTTAGGGACAACCCCCGGGCGGCCGCCATCTTCCACCGCAAGCTCCGCCCCTCGCGTCGCTCAGGTCTTCAACTCCCCAGTCTGGGCCATGGAAGGCGGGGAAACTGGGAAAGGGGGCGGGATCGCAATGAGACCACGCCTTCTAACATGTCTATTGGGTAGTACGGAGGGGGAAGAGGCTTGATTGGCTGGAAATGGTTCTTATTGAGGAAGCGCGGACCACCAGTAGAGCCGAGGAGGAGCGCTAAGGGGAGAAGTGGGGCGGGACCGGAGCTGGGTCATCCGCAGCTGGGCCTCAGAGCTGACAGGATGGGCGGGGTTAGCGGGTTTCCGAGGCGGACAGAGCCGGCGCTAGTTCCTGCGAGCCGTGGGCGGGGCGCGGGCGGGACTCAGCCTAGGTTGCTGATGACCGATCGCCTGACTGGGCTCCACCCCGGACCCGCCCACATAGGTTTAATCTTGTGACCGCGGACGGTCGAGTTGTCTTTCCTCGAGCTTGGAACCTCGTTATCCACCATGCATTTCCTGGACGCCGCATTCGTGCTCCTGGCGCTCAGCACCGCCGCCCAGGCCGAGCCCGTGCAGTTCAAGGACTGCGGTGAGCCCCGGACCAGTCCGAGGTTCCGGCCCCCTCTGAGGAAGCCCCCACTGGAGTCGTGCTGAGACCTCTCCAGCCTGGGTTGGGCGGGTCCCTTGGGTGGTCAGGCTCAACCTGACTTTCTTTCCAGTGCCTAGGACTGAGTGGAGCGGGTTGAGTTGCGGGAGGAGATGCCTGCCTCAGTGAAAGTCGACTGCATACAACTTTGTCTCTTTTCTTGGAACTTCGCGTTTTGGGATCCCTAACTTTCTGGAGGTGGGGTCTTTAGCTGAAGTTTTGTAAAATTTGTAGGGCAGATAACAGAAGGTCTGCATAGAGCACCTAGGTGGAGGGCAGGGGTACAGACCTCTCTTTATTTATGGTCTTCTATCTTGGGTTCTCCCCCCCCCCCTTTGCTTTTCTTTTTTGTTTCCTTTTTGCTGACAAGTCAAAAGTCAATTTCCCTTTTCCTAATTTATTCTTTTACAAATAGGGCTTCCTTTGGGCCGTGCAATCTTGCGATTCTTAATCACTTTTTCCTCCCGTAGTACTTCCCTCTCGCCGCTGTGGTTGGAAATCTTTGTTGGAAAACACAACGGGTAGAAATTCTGAGTGCCTTCATTCAGTCAAGTAAATACAATTAATGTTGGAGCAGAACCAATTCTGTTGGAAGGTGGAGGTGGAGAGAAAGGTTCAGTGATCAATGAATGAGGCAAGAAACTGATTTTGTAAAATCTGTGAGTTACAAAGGAAGCATGGAGATCGTGTAGTCAAACACTGAATTCCAGGGATGTTTCGTAGCCTACCCGAGGTCACACAGCAGAATAGAGAACCAGAGTAAGTTTGCTTCTTTCTTTCCAGTGCCCAGGTAATAGTAACTGTTCAACAAATGTTTGTTTGTTTTGAGACAGTCTTACTCTGTCTCCTGGGTAGAGTGCCATCCAGGGTCTCAGCCTAGCTCTCAGCAACCTTGAACTCCTGAGCTTAAGCAATCCTGCCTCAGCCTCCTAAGTAGCTGGGACTACAGGCATGTACCATCATGCCCAGCTAAATTTTCTGTTTTTGGAAGAGACAGTATCCGGCTTTGCTCAACTTGGTCTTGAACTCCTATCTCCAGTGATCTTCCTCCCTCAGCCTTCCACAGTGCTAGGATTATAGGCATGAGCCACTTCACCTGGCCTCAACAAATATTTGTTGAAAAAGTAAATGAGGAAATATAGACTTTAAAAAAAAAACAATTCTTTTTTTTTTTTTCTGCAGTTTTTGGCCAGGGCCGGGTTTGAACCCACCACCTCTGGTTTATGGGGCTGGTGCCCTACTCCTTTGAGCCACAGGCACTGCCCAGAAATATATACTCTTTCCACCTAGTCAGCAAAATTCATGTTGAGGCAAAAGCAAAGTTGAGGATTAGGGAACAGGATTAATTAAGGAATAGACTGTGCTGGCCTATTAACACTTGACAAATGCTATTCACTGCTTCCATTGAATTAAGAGACTGTCACCTGGAAGATGCTGTCATTGCTTCAAATCACTCTCTTTCCCTCCATGAAACTTTATCATTATTATTATTATTATTTTGAGACAGAGTCTCACTACATGGTGTCACAGCACACAGCAACCTCAAACTCTTTTGGGCTTAAGCAATTCTCTTGCCTCAGCCTCCCAAGTAGCTGGGACTACAGGTGCCTGGCTATTTTTTTGTTGTTGTCATTATTGTTTAGCAGGCCTGGGCTGGGTTTGAACCCACCAGCCCCTGTGTATATAACCACTGAGGTATGGGTGCCAAGCCCCTCCATTAAACTTGTGACCAACATTTGGATGAAGGCTGGGTGTGGTGGTCACGACTGTAATCCTAGCACTCTGGAAGGTGGCAATGGTAAATTGCTTGAGCTCAGGAGTTTGAGACCAGCCTGAGCAAGAGCCAGACCCCATCTCTAAAAAATAGCCAGGCGTTGTGGTAGGTGCCTGTAGTCCCAGCTACTTGAGAGGCTGAGGCAAGAGGATTGCTTGAGCCCAGGAGTTTGAGGTTGCTGTTAGCTATGATGTCACAGCACTCTACCCAGGGTAACAAAGTAAGACTCTGTCTCAAAAAAAAAAAAAAAAAAGAAAATATTTGGATGAAGACCCTGTATTAATTTTATCAATATTAACTCCTTTAGTCTTCACAATCTGGTTTTTTTTTTTTTGTTTTTTTTTTTTTAAAGACCAAATCTCACTATTTCATCCTCAGTAAAATACTGTGGTGTCACAGCTCACAGCAACCTCCAACTCTTGGGCTTAAGTGATTCTCTTGCCTCAGCCTCGCAAGTAGCTGGGACTACAGGTACCCACCACAATGCCTGACTACTTTCTTGTTGCAGTAGTTTAGCTGGCCTAGGCTGGGTTTGAACCCACCACCTTTGGTGTATGTGGCTGGCGCTGTGCTGCTCACAATCTGTTTTTCAGACAAGGAAACTGGGGCACATAGAGTAACTTGCCCAAATCTCACAGCTAGTAAGTTATAGAAAACTAATGAGCCTTTGTGCACAACTTTGGGTTTCAATGATAACACTTTTTTAAAAGAAGAAGAAGGGAAATAAATCCAGAAATTACTCATTTGAAAAAAAAATACCAGGAATACACTTATGGGAAGAGCTTCTTAAAGGGAAGGAACATTTCAATTACAGATTTTCAATCTACTTTAGAATTGGGAAATAGAAAGTTAAAACTTCAGCAGTGCCTACATCAAAAGATTTTGTGTTCTCCTCTACACTCACCTTCCGTGGGGTGGAATTTCATCAAGTGAGAAGTGGGGGCAGGCAAATTAGTTTAGTAATGTTTGCAGATTAGAGCTGAGGAGTTCGTTCTGTTGACATTGGAAGTCTAGAGAACCTCTTAGAAAAATAGTGTCAGTAAAATATTGCATGAAAGAGCTACAAGTACTACTCTTTACTTATTTCCTACTAGATTATGTGGTCCAGCCTTGGCAGAAACAGGTAGAAGTTGGACATGGAAAGCCTTAACATAAGCACTAATTTTCAATAGATTATTGATTGAAGTTCAGGATTTGGGGGTTTTTCTCCACAGAAGATGGGGTGGAGTGAAGAGAGTACTCCACAAACTATTTTGGGTGCTTAGAGTGTGTACAGTCTGAGAACTTTGCTATGAAGGGGAAGCAAGGGGCTAAAGGACTGTAAGGTATTATGTATAGACCTAGCTGGAGCAGCATTGATCAAGGTGATGACAGGTTGTTTAAAGGGACTGTCCCACCCAAGAGTAGGCATAGGCAGAGAAAACAAAGTGCTTCCACTTGGGCTTCTCAGTGCATATCATATTTTATTTATGTTTGTTTTTATTTATTTATTTATTTTTTTTTTTTTTTTTGAGACGGAGCCTCAAGCTGTCGCCCTGGGTAGAGTGCCATGGCATCACAGCTCACAGCAACCTCTAACTCCTGGGTTTAAGCGATTCTCTTGCCTCAGCCTCCTAAGTAGATGGGACTACAGGCACCCACCACAACGCCTAGCCATTTTTTTGTTTGGCAAGCCCAGGCTGGATTCGAACCCGCCAGTATGTGGCTGGCGCCTTAGCCGTTTGAGCTACAAGCACCAAGCCTGTTTTTATTTTTAGAGGTAGCATCTCACTCTGTCACCCACACTGGAGTACAATGGTACTGTCACAGCTCACTGCAACCCCCAATTCCTGGGCACAAGGGATCCTTCTGCTTCAGCCTCCTTAGTAGTTAGGACTACAAGTATATTCCACCACATTTGGCTAATTCTTTTTTTTTTTTTTTTTTTAAGAGATGGCGTCTTGGGCAGCACCTGTGGCTCAAAGGAGTAGGGCACTGGCCCCATATGCTGGAGGTGGCAGGTTCAAACCCAGCCCCAGCCAAAAACAAAAAGAGAGAGAGAGAGAGAGAGAGAGATGGGGTCTTGCTATGTTCCCCAGGCTGGTCCTGAACTCCTGAGTTCAAGCAGTCCTTCCACCTTGGCCTCCCAGAGTGCTGGGATTCTAGGTGTGAGCCTCCACACCAGCGTCTATCATACTTTTATAGTACTGAGCTAATCTGGGGACCACAGAGCAGAGAATGTACTCTCAACCTGTATTTTGCCTTCTATCTTCACACATTTCTACTTTTAGACAGAGAGAGTCATTCAATTGGCTGGAAACATAATTTCTATCACAGAATATATCTGAGATGAGAGGCCCAGCCTTTCAAAGGGGAACTTGCTAACCTACCCAGAAGCAGCTAGTTATCCTCAGTTCATGGACTACATCTGAATATAATGATATTAATAGTAAACACTTATCACTACTGTGTTCTAAACCCTTATCTAAGAGCTTTATGTATTAGCTCACCCTACCCTATTGTTACCTCAGAGAGGTTAAGTAACCTGCTTAAGTATACACAGTAAGTAGCAGAGGGAGTGAGAATTCAAACCCAGGCGTCAGGCTCCAAAGTCTGTAGCACTGATGGCTACAGGGCAGAACTTCACCTCACTGTTACAGGCATGGTTACCAGGAATTTCACTTGATTTCTCTCCCATTTAGCTATTCAGTTTCAGGAGTCTGAATGAGGAAATGAGATTTTTAAAGACTTGTGTTTAAACAGCCTCTTTGGCTCAAGCATTTGTTGTATACAAATAGCACTTTTGTCCTTGGTTAGACTGGGATTGAAAAAGAGGGAAAAAAATAAAGACACATTCTGCCTCAGAGATGCTTATTTTAGAATACACAGGTTTCCATAGTGGACTGTACATCTGTATATTGTGATGTGTGCTTCCAGTTCTCATTAGTAGGGGTGTACAAGAGACTAGACCGGTGTTTTTCAGCCTTTTTTAATCTCATGGCACACTTGAACCTATAGTTAAACTTCCACGGCATACTTAAATTATTTTGCTCAAAAAAAAAGCAAAAGAGTAGGCCAGGTGGGGGGACTCAGCATGTAATTCTAGGACTCTGGGAGGCCTAGGTGGTAGATTGCTTGAGCTCAAGAGTTTGAGACCAGCCTGCTGAGCAAGAGCCAGACCCTGTCTTTAAAAATAGGCAGGCATTGTGGCAAATGGCTACAAGCAGATTGCTTGAGCCCAAGAGTTTGACTTTGCTGTGAGCTATGACACCAAGGATGACAAAGTGAGACTGTCTCAAAAAAAAAAAAGAAAAAAGACTAAAAAAAAAAAAGAATATCCTTACTGTGCTTTGAACTTCTTTCAAAAATAATTTAGTTAATAGTCTTAAAAATGTTTGTGGCATACCTAAGACCCTCTCACAGCACACGGGTTGAAAATCACTGCACTAGAGCAAGATAGAAAGATGGTGGGGGAGAGTTTGGGGACACTCAAAGTGGGGACAGTTTGAGAGCCACCAGTCTCAAGATTCCAAGTGGGAACAGTAGCACTGTGACTTAAGTCATGCTTGTGCCACCTATGTGTTGCTCTTAAAAATCCTTTGTTGAGATGGGAGGTGGCGTGGGGGTTGCATTTCCCTGATCAGCCCTACTGGGATATAGAACAGGAGAGCTGGCTCTAGATACTTCATAATTTGCTCAGTTCCTCTTTACCTATTGAATACTACATGTGGGCAGTTTTAGCTCAGAGGGTTAGTTCAGACTGCAGAGGTCCTCAAACTTTTTAAACAGGGGGCCAGTTCACTGTCCCTCAGACCTTTGGGGGGCCGGACTACAGTTTAAAAAAAAAACAACTTGAACGAATTCCTATGCACACTGCACATATCTTAGAGATTAGTGCAGGATGTCTAGTCTTTTTTTTTTTTTGTGGTTTTTGACCAGGGCCAGGTTTGAACCTGCCACCTCTAGTATATGGGGCTGGCGCCCTACTCACTGAGCCACAGGCGCCACCCCGGATGTCTAGTCTTATTCCTCAGCACTTTCTCTATTAGAGGACTCCTTAGCTACACCTACTTTGTGAGTCCTAAGTCAATTTTGAATCTGCTTAGAAACAACACAGGCAAGTCAGCTTAATCCCATATCTGATTCTTCCTAGTACTTTCCTACATCTCACCTTTATTTTTTAAATATATGCAGTATTTGCAAGCATATTATTAGTAGTAGCTATGTAGCCAAGTTAAGTATTTCAGAGGAAAGGAAACTGAGACTTAGGTAGCAGTATTCTTCTTTAACACAACTATACTTCTGCCATGTTGGCCCTTTTTGTGAGTTGGCCCTTTTTGGAGTTAAGTTTAATTTGGAGCTTTTATTTGAGCTACAAAGATCTTGACCCCTGTCTGCCCTTTTAGCCCCTTGATTCTTGGAAAAATCAACATCCTAATGACTTAGGTAAGATTTGAGGTACTGCCTGTTATTTTTTGAGCCGAAATATTTCATGACTCATAAGTGGGCCTCTTAGATTTCTTCCCTCAAAAGAACATGACTAAATAACTGAAGAAAACTCCAAAGTACAGTGGAGATGATCTAGTTCCCAGTTGAAAGGGTCATTCCCAGTTCAGAGATGTGTAGGTAGGTCCTCTGTTTAACTCATTCCTTTGTTAACAATTAAACTGGTAGTTCCTCTTAAATTCCATACTCTACCTACTCAGAAGTGAGTGGGCTTCTGGAATCAGCCTAATATTAAAAGCCAAGACTTGATATTCTGACACTCATCATTGTTTTACCCTTATCTTTAAGAGTATCTGTTTAATTCTCTGAGAATCCAGTTTGGAGCAAAATAATGAAGAGAGATCCCAAGAAGACAAAATACTGGGCAAAGGATTTACTGGGAGTTTGTGGAAAGGGTATAAAATCCAAACAGAAGATACTTTATCACTGAAAATTATAAAGGATATGGTAGTTGAACCCTTACGATAGAGAAGGGTAATGAGGGGAGAGAGGTGATGCTGAATCAAGGGACCTACAAAAGCTTTCTTGGTTGAGTTGCAAAGTCTTCAAATGGTTTTCAGTCAGGAATTTCCTTGTAGCCTTCTTCTACTTGTCACTAAGCCTACATATTTAAAGGACTTCCAACTCAAACTGACCCATTGAGTCATCTCCTTCTAGGTAATGTGACTTTGGACGAGTCACAGTAATCTTTCTGCTCTTCTGTTTTCTAATCCCTAAAACAAAGATGATACAACCCATTGTTGTAAGATATTTTCTTCAGATGCCTTGGCTTTCCCTAGTCCTTGCTGCCCCCCGATGCAATTTCCATAGGATATAAAAACAAATAACTCAGGAGCTAAAACCTCCTGGAGCCAAGAACTCCAAACTTCTGTCTGTTTCAAGATCTGCAAACTTACTAACAAATAATAGTGAGACGAAAGAGTAACAGGGAAATTGAGGCAGCCAGAGTTAAAGGAGCATGCTGCCCTGAGCAGCCCACATAGCAGGAGGCAGGAGTGCAGGTGCTTGGAACCACATCCAGGCACTCCATAGAGAGTCAGAAATTGGACCAGGTCTTGGTAGTAGTCCTGTGACATATGGTAGATTAAGTTTTAACTTAATATTTAGGCACTTGGTGCCAGAAGTTAGGACATGAAGGAACAGAAATTAGGACACAAAAGAACAAAAGGAACATAAGTTCCACTTCCTTACACACAAAGAAGATAGATAAGGTTAGACAACATATGTAATCCCCTTAACATTTAATTTCTTGGGCAATCTGCTTGAGCACCCTTCTGTGCATGCTGTGCTGGAGGCTTTGCTGCATTCCCCTTTTCTTTCTTCCTTCCTTCGTTCTTTTTTTTGTTTTTAAGATAGTCTCACGCTGTCACTCTAGGTTGAGTGCTGTAGGTCATAACTCACAGTAACCTCAAACTCTTGGGCTCAAGTGATCCTCTTGCTCAGCCTCCTGAGTAGCTGGAGCTCTCGGCACCACCACACCCAGCTAGTTTTTTCTGTTTTTAGTAGAGATGAGTTCTCACTCTTGTTCAGGCTAGACTTGAACTCCTGAGCTCAAGCAATCCAACCTGCTTCAGCCTTCCATAGTGCTAGGATTACAGGTGTGAGCCACTGTGCCTGCCTACCCCTCTCTTTCAATAAACGAATTTCTCTACTTGGCTTTGAACTTGCTCTTAATAAACTTTTGTTTCCCTTGCCATTTCCCTTGGTCCATGACTTCATTCCCTGACTTCATGAGACAAGAATCTGGTTCAACAATTGTCAGAATACCAGACTTCCTATATCAACATTTGCACTCGTAGAGCTTTGGGTGGAAAGATAATGAAACTCATTCTAATCTTCCTTCTTGGAATTACAGGCCCCAGATTTGCCTTCCAGATATTTTTGCACATTGCATTTTTCCAGTAGTGGACATCTCTTACCAAATTTACATATTTATTTCTGTATTAGAACATGAAGGAAGAAACAGGAATATTTTAATCCAAAGCAAAGTTGGGCTCGGCGCCTGTAGCTCAAGCAGCTAGGGTGCCAGCCACATACACCGGGAGTGGTGGGTTCGAATTTAGCCCCGGCCCACCAAACAACAATGACAACTACAACCAAAAAATAACGGGGCGGGGCAGCACCTGTGGCTCAATGGAGTAGGGCGCCAGCCCCATATGCTGGAGGTGGCAGGTTCAAACCCAACCCCGGCCAAAAACTGCAAAAAAAAAAAAAATAGCCAGGCATTGTGGTGTGTGCCTGTAGTCCCAGCTGCTTGGGAGGTTGAGGCAAGAGAATTGCTTAAGCCCAAGAGTTTGAGGTTGCTGTGAGCTGTGACACCAAAGCACTCTACCAAGGGCCACAAAGTGAGACTCTGTCTCAAAAAAATAAAATAAACTGGCTTGGCGCCTGTGGCTAATAAACTGGCTAAGGCGCCAGCCACATACACCTGAGCTGGCAGGTTCGAATCCAGCCAGGGCCCGCCAAACAACAATGACGGCTGCAACCAAAAAATTGCCAGGCGTTGTGGCGGGCGCCTGTAGTCCCAGCTACTTGGGAGGCAGAGGCAGGAGAATTGCTTGAGCCCAGGAATTGAAGGTTGCTGTGAGCTGTGATGCTACAGCACTCTACCCGGGTGACAGCTTGAGGTTCTATCTCAAAAATAAATAAATAAAAAATAAATAAACTGTGACTTCCTGTCAATAAGAATGCAAGGCAAGAATCTAGGCACATTTGGAGTTTCTTTGGTTGTAGTATAATCTCTTAAATATCTTTTGTGGATATGATCTCTAGGTATTATTTAGTCGGACAAATATTAACTTTCTCTTGGTCAAGAAACCAACCAGCTCCTTTTTCATCTGATTTGCAGGCTATGATTTCAGCAGTAAGATGAATCAAGATTCTGACTTTTGCGTAGACCTTGTCTTAAAGATTCTATCCCTAGTAAAGGGGTCAGAGTAGATCAAACTCACCCTAATTGGGAGAGTAGAGCATCTTTCCACAGGTGGTGGGCAGCTTGGGTTTATTTTTCATCCTAATCCAATTCATTTTTCTTTTTTTGTAGGTTCTGTAGTTGGAGTTATAAAGGAAGTGAATGTGAGCCCATGCCCCACCCTGCCCTGCCAGCTAAACAAAGGGCAGTCTTACAGTGTCAATGTCACCTTCACCAGCAGTGAGTAAAAGTAGCTCTTACCTTCAGATTCATGCTGAAGCATAACACACATCTCAGGTATAGGAATGAGCGTGAGAATGTGTTGGAATGCTGTGACCTCCCTTCCTATTTGTGAAATATTAGGATTCACTATGCCCTCAGCCACCCTTTTCATACTGACTTCTCATGCCTGTTTCCCAGAGTCCAGTCCATGGCTCTCCTTTAAGCAAACGGGGAGATTTCTGTGCCACATGTTAAAGAAAACAGTTTGGCTTTTCTCTATCCTGTCGTAGGCTACATTACACAGCACTCTTTTATAGGAATGTCAGCTCTGTTTAGCTCTAGACTGCTGAGCATCAGCATAGACCCCAATTCTGTAAACTTTGGAACTCCTCCAAAATGTTATTTTAAGCTGTATGCCTTCCAGCTATTACATTTACACCCTGCCTGGAAATAAAGGTGCAGTTAATACTTAACAATCTCTGTTAGGTTTAAGGAGTCCACTGGGGACCCAAGAAACAATCAAGAAACCTGAACTTTCTTCTCCTGTAATATTTAATAAATATTATTGGAACTTGGTACTTTCTTATACCACATTTTCAAGCACCTTCAGATTCCCAAGAATCTAGACAAATGGGAAATCTTTATTTCTGGGCTGGGCATCTGCCTTGAATCCTTCCCTCATTTTCTGTCCTGTGGAACTAGAGACAGTCAAATAAGAAACCTCAAAGTTCCTGTCATCTGTTGTTCAAAAGCCTAAAGACAGCTCTAACTGTTCACTCCTACTTTCTCTCCTGGACTATACCCTACTTGGCTGCTCTTATTGCCCACCCCCAAAAAAATAGTCTAAACAAAAGTCATTCTCAGCCCAGACAGAAAGAAACATGTAGACCCAATTCTCTGAATCTCCAAAATACTGTAATAGCTTATAGTTCTGGTGGCCCTAATTTTATAATACTTTTAGTCTTCCTGCCCATCTTCTGATACAGAAGGTAGAAGTTATCAAGAAATGGCACCTCTGTCTAATCTTACCAAGTTTCTATAGGGTACCTTTTTACAGACCATGGCATTTAAGACACACAGTGTACTTTGACAGAAGCTGATATAAATAGTAAATAGAAAGTTTACTGCCAAAAGTCATTTGCATTGTTGGATAAGGTTAATTATCCACGTAGCTTTGATTCCCCTGAGAAATTATGAAGAGCAAGGTGAAGAGCAAAGAAAACAACTCCCGTTGATGCTCCTTTTTGCATGATTCAGTCATTTTCCAAGTTTGGAGTGAATATTTGCACTGTGCTAGGCTATGAGCACAGCTACAAAGATAAATAGACTCTAAAAATTGAGAAGTACATGCATTATGATTTGCTGTCATAGCTATGCTATTGCTTGAGATTATATCTGAAATTTTGATTTATCATTTGAAAATAGGCTTTTTTTTTTTTTTTTTTTTTTTTTTTTTTTTTACAATTTTTTTTTATTTTTTTTACAGATTATATAAATCATAAAATAATAAACTCTGTTTTGAAATCAAAAATAGTTGGTTCAACAAAACCTCATCACTATAGC
>CAUYPK010160228.1:0-40901 GCA_963574355.1 Loris lydekkerianus | reverse complement strand
TTTTTTTTTTACTTCAAAATAAGATACGTGCAGTGTGCGTAGGAATTTGTTCATAGTTTTCTTTTTTTAACTATAGGCCAGACCTCCAATGGTCTGAGGGACAGTGAACTGGCTCCCTGTTTAAAAAGTTTGAGGACCCCTTCCCCTGATGGTGTCTTGTCAGTTCCTCAGCCTTTTCCTGTAAATGAAATCAAATTAAAATGTATATTTTATCCAGTATGCTTCTTCCTTCCTGGTAACTAAACATGAAAAAGGCATATTTAGTAAATTATTTTTTAAAAGATATTAGCAATGAAAATATGATTTTTATTTAAAGTGATAATAAAGTATAGAAAAAAATCAATAGATGTCCAAGTCCTCTCAGACCTCATAATTGACAATGGAACAGTTATCAGTCAAAATTGCAGCTCAGTTATCAAAACACCTGTGCAGACCCAGCCTCAGGACCTGTGAGAGCGGTTGGAAGAGCCTCTGTAGTCTCAGGCGAATCAACATCGTGCTTCATCCTAAACCCAAATCCTCTGCTTTCTATTACCTCTCTCCTACCCCAGAATAATTATCTCCACTCCCTCATCTTCAAATTCTTTCTCTTCTTACTCTGATCTTACTTTTATTTCTACAATTCTGCAAGAAAACAGAAACTTCTTCACATGACCTCTTTGCTGCAAATTCAAAATTCCTGTCTTAACTGATCTCTTTCTGTCCTTTCTGCCCTGTTGAAGCTACGTTTGGTAGCAGTGGCCCTGGGGGTTACTTAGCTTCCTCTATTTCGGTCTTTTGTCTTCCTTTAAGGAAGGAAGTCTTCCTCCCATGTCTCAAATGCTGTGCTCAACAGAATTGGGTCCTCAGTCCTCCCCTTTTTAAACTAGTCTACTTGTTTCTCCAAGTTGATTTGATTTCAAATTTGATATTGATTTCATCCATTACAAATATAGGCAGATAATTCTCAAATTCCAGTTCCTAGCTCCCACCTGAGCTGTAGATCTATACATCTAACCCCAGACTTGCCACCTTCGCTGGGCCGTCTCAACAGATACTTGCAACTCAATACAAAATTGAGATCAACAGCTTTTCCTTCTCCAGACCGCCTCCCTTCAGTCTTTCCTAATTAAAGGAATGAGAGCATCATCCACTTACATACTCATGCCTGAAAACTGGAAATTAGGTCTAACATCTGCTCACAGATTGGTAGCTCTCACCAATCTCCAGGACAGACACTGTACCATTTTCATCTCTGAATCCCCATGTTTGGAACAATGTGTGCCACTCATAACTGCTCCATCCACATCAGGGCTTTTCTGAAAGTGGAAGTAGTAACATGTAGATTTCCTGCTGAATAGTCTTCTATGGCTTTCTGCTCCAGTCTGGATAAACTCCCAAGTTCTTGCTGAGACTTGACCTTAGAGCCCCTGTCTTACTTCTTCTGCCTCCTGCTTATACACCTTCAAAAGCACCTTGCGTTCCCATAGAATCCAGCTACTTGTCATTCTCAAAGCATCATGAGCTCTCAAGGTTTTAGATGTTCTCAAATGTGTTCTCTGCTCTCATGTCTTCCCCAAAGTCTAGTTATTCTTCAAGATTTAGCTCATCTACTCCAGGGGACCCTCTGCAGTTTCTATAACATTCTGTGCATACCTCTGCGAACTCATCATCATGTTATACTTACTGCTCATTTCTCCATCTCCTCCACTTGTCTATGAATATGACACGAATCAGATCTTTCACCTCTGTACCACTCTAGCTAGCACAGCACCTGATGATTAATGATAGCTTGTTGAAGGGATGAATAAGTTTTGAGAGCTTCATAAAATGCTTTCTTAAATTCCCCTTTGACAAATAATGGTAAAATGTCAGTACCACTAGGGGACACAGAATTGTAACAGAATTCTTCAGTACGATAGCTCAAAGGAGACATTTTCCTTTTGTATCAACCTTTCCATAGAGTTTTTAAGTATTTGGTTCTTAAAAAGATCAAATAACTTCATTCAAATTACTTTCAGAAAGAAGTGTTTAATGATTGGCTAAAAGAGAGACACTAGTCCTGAAATGCTAACATATCAGAAAAATTAAAATCAAGTATAGTCAAATACAATAAATGGGGTTTTTACAAATAAAACTGAAGATAGCATTAGAAAAAAAGATGAAAATGTAAATATGATTTCAATAAATTTATACTGTTAGACTTAGGATTCTTTTTAAAATTTCAGTATAGAAAATATCTGGGCAGAAAAACACTTCCACACACAAAAAAAGATGTATAATAAAGCTATTTCTGTGTTTAGAATAAAATCTCAAATGCTTCTCTAAAATAACCAATAGAAACTTCTCAATACCTCTCTTTTACAAAGAGAAACTATCAAGGTTATTAATACGCAACAACAGGCTAAGGTTCTTATTTCAAAAGTTGATATACATTGGTAGTTAAACATCTCATTTTTGTTTTTGTGGTTGATGGCTTTGCATCCTAAGTTTGAGTGTCCTGCCTCAACCACTTATTAATTTCAAAAAGTTATTAACTCTTCTGCACCTCGGTTTCTTCCAGTAAAAAAATGGGTAAGATTGTAATGTATAGTTAGGAAACCATTGTCACAATCAAGTGAAAAAATTCTTGCAAACCACAGTGCCTAGTACATCGTAGACATACGCTAAATGATTGCTTTAAGTTTGTTTTGAAATTATTATTATTGTGATAAGCACAATATTTTAGTAATTTCTAAACAAATTAATTGTATTAGCTGTTGGAGATATTTTGGAACCCTTTCCCTACTATTTCTCTGCTCCCCCACCCAGCCTCTCCTTATAGAGACGGGCAGTCACACCTGCACCCTTTCTATATCCCTGGGACAGAAGCTGTTCTGAGGAGCACCATCTCATTTGCTGGGGAAGACTAGGCCTCGGATTTCCATTGTGTTAGAACCTTCATGCAGTCTGCCTGGGCTCAGATAATCTTTGATATCGTCCTGGATTTTCTGATTAATTTCTTCTTGTTGGAGAAATGTCTTGAAAAGCTTGTATCGTATTTCTTAGAGATAAGAATCCTTGATTGATAAGGCATGGTACATGACATAGACTATACTGATAGATAATAGGAGGAGGTAAATATGTTTACTGAACTATCTGGTTATGATGAAATATCTATGAAATGCCTAGTAGCTGTGCTTTCTGGTGTGTTATGGTCAAATAATATCAAAGGAAAAAGGTGGATGGAGTAACTTAAAGGACATTCTATTCAGGAGTCAAGAGACTTCATTTCCACCTCCAGGCCTAGAAGGCAAATTGCTGAGTCTTGTGCAAGCCATTGAACAGCAGCCAACCATGGAGGGATTTCTACTTCCCCATCAGCAAGTTTCCTATTTGCTCTAGGGTTTAAGAATTCTATTTATTATTCCAGCTGTGATTAGTCCAGAAACCTCACACTTGATTAAAGTGCATTCCATATCACTGAAGAGAGGCATTTATGTCATTCAGTAGTTCAGAACCCTGAATGTTATTTCATGGGAGGGTATGTTGTGGGGGGAGGTTGGGACAAGTGGAAAAATGGGGAGTTACAGAGACAAATGAAAGGGACAGAGTGAACGGACACTGACATTTTGTGAAACGGGTCTAGATCTAACTATTATGCCCTTCTTGTGGGCATGAAAAGTTATTTTTTGTGCCTCTCTAGCACATGAATAGAATTTTTAATATTACTATTTTAATACCTTTCAGAAGAAAAATGTAATGGGATAAGAAACAGTAAAATAAAATCTTTCTAGTATCTATGTTCAATTGAAACCACATGCATGTAGATTTCAGAGAACAAGCATCCGAGGTCATACATTTCAGGCAGACATCTTAGGCTATCTAGAGAAGGAATGGATGAAAGCAAACCCTTCTGCAAGGCTGGGGAGATGGGGCAGTCGACTCACATGCTGTACAGTAACGATAAACATTTGCCTGTACCTCTACCTCTTTGCAATGCTCTGCTGTAATTATTAGGCACAGAATATATACCATGTCATTTTACTCACTGCTCAATATGCCTACCTTCTCTTCTGATACTCAGATTTTAAAATTTCAGCAAAGCAAACTCATAAAAGGCAGTTTCCTAGCAACATCTGTATTCAAAGGAACAACAAAAACGTTCAATCCCAAACACTTCATTTCCCCCCAAAGTTAATTCTGGCCTTTTTGGGGAAGTTAGTAGGTAGCAAAGAAAGCAAGGTGATTTGTTGGAGAGGTAGGTCCGCGCAGCCTCAGTTGGCCTTTTCTTCCTGGACGTGGAAAGGCAGGCTGTTTCGGTCTTTCCCAGTGGTGGCAGGTAGAGTCCTTGATACAACACCATGGGATGTTTTGTTGCAGATGCAGCTGGCCTGGTGGACAGGAGACTGCACTGGAAGGCCAATTTCTGGGTAGCAACCCTCACACGAGTCACCAGGTGAGCCCGGACAGGTCCTTTTCTGTGGGCTGTGTGTCTAAATGGAGGTTACTGTAGAAGAAATGATCTCAAAGGTGCTTCCCAGCTCTAAACTGCTACAAATCACAGCATCTTAATTTTTTTTAAAAAGAGCCTCATGGCATTAGCTTCATCAAAATCACAGTTTCACTCGTACTACTGCTGCACTCCCGAGAAAGCATCACTTGGAAATTAAGCAGCTGGCTCTCTTGCAAGGGAACGTGGCCCTGTGCTCCGCCTGCCTTCCCAAGATTTCCATTCTGCTAGCCGCGGCCCAGCGGCGCGAGGGAGATGAACATGACCTTACCTACCCAGCAGTACTAGGAGCCTACAACAAGGAAAACAGCTTGGTCAAGAGGAAGTGGTTTTCATTTTACTGCCTGCAGAAAAGCCAAGATTTTGACGTTTAAAGCGGGCACGCGAGTCATTTTAAGTTTCTAGATCTTTCACCCTGAAAGTCCCCGCACACAAACTCCGTGGGGAGTCTAAATATAGCAACAGCAAACTCCCTCCGCCTTCAGTCCGGGTCCCGGCGCAGCTCTAGGATTCAAGAGCTTTGCTCTAGGGCGCTTTCTGCATCTACCACGAATAGCAGGGCACGGAGCAATCTCTCTCGCACCTCCACAAAGCGTGGGCGTGAGTGTATTAGAGAAAAGCGAGAGAGACTCTGGGTGTCGGTGCTCTGCTCCGAGTCACGTGGCCCCGCTGCCAGCTGCACGGAGCTCCCAGCTAGCACCCGCTGCAAGCTGGGGGGCAAGGAGAAAGGGAAGCTGAGTCCTGCTGGTGGCCAGGGGCAGGCGAAAACGCAACCAACAGTGATAACAATAAAAAGTAAAAGGAAAGCATTTAAAAGGGAGTTGTTACCGGAGGCACAAAGCAGACGCCGCAGGCGTGGGAGTGTGTGCAGGGGGAAGTTGGTAGAGTATTTATCTCTAAGGGGCGGAGACAGCCCAAAACAGACTTTTGCCTTAGAATTGTTTTAGCCTTAGGCAAGGGAAAGGCGCAAGGCGTCACCACCGTGCTACTGTCTGCTATAGAAGCTTAAAGCTCCTTTCAATTTAACTTGGTGATTTTCTTTCATATTGACACCCTTTCACTTTCTCCACGCTGACACCGCGGCCTCGCTCCCCGCCGAGTGCACGCAGGCTTGGGGCAGCCGGGGAAGACTCGGCTGGTGTCCTAGCAACAGGTCTCTAACCCTGTAAGTTACAGCATCCGGGGCCGGCTGGGAACCCCGAGGAGCCCTCGTTCCAGACCCCCCATCCTTCGGGACGCCTCTCCCAGACACTGAGGCCGCCACCGCCACCGCCACTACCGAGACTTCGCAATGTTCCCACTTTCTGGGACTTAAACGGAAATTTCTTGACGGAGGGAACCGGGTTTGTTCCCACAGGCTGTGCGCTGCTGTCAGGCGGAGCCGAGGGCAGCTCGCTCACCGCAGAGGAGCCACTCTGGAGTTTTATGTCCTTCCCACAGCCCAGCCGCGGGCTGGGAAGGATGTCCAGTGACTCGCGGGGGTCTGGTCTGTGGCCGGGATGGAAAGTCACAGTTGGCAGGCTGGAGTGAGGGGCGGGAAGATGCCCGGTCCCCGCCTCGCGGGCTCGCCAGCCGTATCCCTCGGGTTGGCACACCGAGCCGCCTAGGACCCGCGCTGCGCGCGGACGCCGAGCGTCACCGCCCTTAGCCGCAGCCGGCGCTTCCCCTCGGGGGTGGCCAACACCTGGAGGGCAGGGCAGGGCCTTTCCCGCTCACGCCCCTTGCGCAAGGATGGCGGGATCCGGCGCTGCAGCGTAGCGGCCGGGGAGCGCAGCGATCTGCGTCTCCAGTTTCTCCAACGGACACCAGGCAGACTTAACCCTCCGGACAGCTCCAGAGCCCCTGGGACAACCAAACCGAACTCGCGCCTCGGAGAAAGGCTTCGGAGGCCAGTCCTCTGCGGAGGGAGCGGACACCGTCTCGGAGTGGGGAGTGGAGAGAGACGAAAGGAGAGCCTGGGGCTGGGTGTGCGCGCGTGGGAGCGCGCCTCGGAGCGCCCGGCACTCCCCCGCGCAGCCCGGAGGGCACTTTGGGAAGGAGGGAGTGGTACCCGCGGGAATGCGAAGAAGCAAGAAAAATCCTAAGTGACGCTCCAGACAGGTCGGGATTTAGAATTCGAAGCTAAAGGCTGCTAGAAATCGGGACCGCTCGGCCTCCTCTGTCCAGCCCCTCCGTCCCCGCCCCGAAGCCCCTGCGGTCTGCTGTGCCTGCTTCCCCGCCCCCGCTTCGAGGTCGCCGGCCGGCGGGCGCCCCGTCGGCCGCGGGCTTCCTCCCCGACACCCGCCCGCGCGCATGAGGCCGTCGCCCCCGCCGCAGGCTCTGGCGCCCCCCTCGCGGTGCCCGTGATGCCATGCCCCGCCACCACGCGGGAGGAGAGGAGGGCGGCGCCGCCGGGCTGTGGGTGAAGAGCGGCGCGGCCGCGGCGGGCGGGGGGCGCCCGGGCAGCGGCATGAAGGATGTGGAGTCGGGCCGGGGCAGGGTGCTGCTGAACTCGGCAGCCGCCAGGGGCGACGGCCTGCTGCTGCTGGGCACCCGCGCGGCTGCGCTCGGCGGCGGCGGAGGCCTGAGGGAGAGCCGCCGGGGCAAGCAGGGGGCCCGGATGAGCCTTCTGGGGAAGCCGCTCTCGTACACCAGTAGCCAGAGCTGCCGGCGCAACGTGAAATACAGGCGGGTGCAGAACTATCTGTACAACGTGCTGGAGAGACCCCGCGGCTGGGCGTTCATCTACCACGCGTTCGTGTGAGTACCCGCGCCGCCGAGTGGTCCCCGCCGCGCCCGCTCATGGGGAGTCCTGCGCCTGCCCCAGGGGTGCGCTCCGCGCCCGCGCCTCCGACCCCGCGCGCGCGCACACACACGTGCTGGCTTTTATTTCTTTGCACGTGTTTGTTGTATTCCTCCTGTAGGCTTCCTCTACCCCAGCCCCACCTCTTCCAGGCTGCGGATTGAACTTTCTCCCTAAGGACGTCCAGTGAACTGCCTGGCGGCTTTGGGCGTCCCGGGGCGGGAGCCAGGCAGACGCGGGACTTAGGCTGCGCGGATAATTGGGAGCAGTTAGGTCCGTAGATACGTAAACTTCCACCGAGCGGGGCGCCCGGGAGCTAGGAAATGCCAAGGGAGGACACGCGCCCGTGAGAGGCTTGAGAGTGTCTTGGAGAGGTTTGGAGGTGAATGGCGGGGTGAAACGTGGTAGAGAGAGGAGACATCGGGGGCCAGGTCCTGAGGGCGGAGCAGGGGAAGCTGCCACTTTAGTGGAGAGAGCTGCTAGGGTTTTAGTGCGCCCGGAAACACGCCTCACCACCCCAGCCACCACCAACGGAAAATCTGTTAGTGCTTGTAGCCCTTCCTGCAGCAGAGAAGGTGGTCAAGGTCTAGAAGAGGCGAGTGGGGCGGGCGAAGCGGTGCCCCCGCGCTGCGGGGGCCTGGGGTGGGGCGGGGGAGCAGCGGGGAGCCTAGGGTGCGGGAGCGCAGGCCCAGATGCAATCGCAGAAGAGCGAATGGGCCGCCGCAGACAGGGATCAGGCTGTGGGTTAAGTCGGTATTTGTGGCGCTGAGTCAAAGCGTGTGTGCGTTAAGTAAGCCCTCGCCATCTAGCACAGAATGCTTAATGAGAAAATGATTGGAAGCAAATGTTTATTTTTCCCTTAGGCATTTAAAACCTTTCAGTGGCTTTAAAGTTTACTACTGTTTTTCCCACAAAGTCCATTCATTCAGTCTCCTTTTAGAATTAGGTTTATCTGGGCATTTTAAGCCTGTTTTTATGCCATCACGTGGCATAATTATTTTATTCTCCCCTTTCTCCTTACTACTTCTCTTTTTATTTATTTTTTTAATCTGTTTCTTTTTGTTAAAATGAAATGCAAAGAAAACCTTAGGAGATTAGTACAGAAAGTGGAAGGCACTCACCGATTAAGTCCCTTGTTTCCTAGGGAAAAGTTTTGAATACGATCTGGATTTCTTTTAGAAATAAGGTGCCATCCATACCTCTTCCCGGGGTGGAGGATTGGCATCAACACCAGAAACGGTTTTTGAAATAACATGGAAGAAGGGGCTAGTGAACCTGGAATTTGACCACATAGGAGTCAGGAAATTGGTGGAGTCTACAATCTGTGGGGCTCTGGTGTCTGGAAAATTTTACAGTTTCAGATTGATGTGAACATGTGACATTAGGTAGAATATTCCAGCCAAGCTTTCATTTTACAATGCACATAAAGAGAATGTTGTGTTACATCATTATTACATCAAAAGGTACAGTTTTTATTATTCAGTGATGTAAGATTACATTGATTTAGATGTGGTTACTATAATAAATGATAGATATTCAGAAGTGCCATGGGTGCTTTTCGTCTCCGAGTTGACATATAATTAATCCAGTTACTTAATGAACCTGATAAATTATTTTGACTTGTCAGAATATACTAAAAAATATTTAGTAATAATGATGCTCAATTTGGCAGCTAATACGTACTGTATGGATAGCCGTGCTTTTTAAAGAAGGGTGTTCTCAGAATAGTCATACCTTTGGATTTTCAATCTGATGCCATTTGTAGCCTTTTATTTTTAGTACATTATGCACTGTACTTTAAGAGAGGGTTAGAGATAACCTTGATTGGTGCACATAAGTGTTCCTGACATGGATGAGAACTTCTTGCAGTGCGACATTTTTTTTTTTAATGTGTTGATATTAAACAGACTTTTATGGACTTATAGAATTTTTTAAGTTTTGATAAATGATTTTTCCAAAGGTTCAAGTTTGTATACTTCTCTTTATCAGTCTACTCGTGTCTTTAGTGGTGTGTAGGAAACAAATTATGTACTTGTCACTATGATGAAGCTAATGTGAAGTTTTGCATTATATGTTTCTGGAGTCTGAAACTGTAATGCCTGAGCCAGTAGGTAGGGGCGCTATATCCACGTTAAGGCAAAGAGGGAATGGATAGTATCACCTTCTGGAGGATTATGCACATAACTACAGCAGACCCTAGGGAAAGAAGCCATCTTTGGCAATTGTTGATTGTGATTTTAAAATGAGCTTCAGACTAGCCAAACTTTACACATTACATTAATAAAGCAATGTTGCTTTGAGCCTTTAGCGTGAGTCTAACAAGACCATAAGAAAGCAATTTCTAGAGAGGCATAAACTAACTAATTCCCTGCCAGCCTGGGAATCCCCAAATCTTACTTTAATAACAGTTTTTGCAGCACATTAAGGTTCTTGCCAAGAACAAGTGCACTGTGATTAATGAGGTACTTCAGGGATGAATTTACTGAGTCGGCCAGTGTTTTCATTGCCAAGAAACAGGCAAAGTATGTTTAAAGTTATGGTTCAGGTAAAGAAAAATTTCTATTAATTATGCAAAAATAATTGTTATGATGGTACTTTAATGGTATAAAATGTGCTTTCAAGAATAAGAAGCCTAGTCTATTGATTAGATGGCTGGCAAGAGCAAGAAATGGCCTACTTCAAATGCTTTCTTCCAGTCTTTATAAATTAGTAGAAATTAGGAGATCTGTGTCTTTACTACTATGTAGGATTTATAAGCTGCTTTTCAGTTTACTAGAAGAGCTATTCAAAACATATGAGGTGACATTTCTTTGAATGTTGTTTGTCACTTTTTAATTCCTTTTAAATGAAAATTTTAGAACAGTGGGGGTAGTGGAGGAAGACATGATGGGGTTCCATGTACATCTGCACTAAAGGGGCAAACGTGGCTCTCAAAAATTATATAGGAAACAACCGTCGCAGATACACGTGACTCATCACTTTGCCTAATGTATCTTTGCCTACTTAAATGCTGTGGGTAGGAATTTATATATATTTTATACTGAGAAAGAGTCTAGTCTCAAGGCCTTGAAGTCATCCTTTCTCTCATATTTACTCCTGCTGGGACACCCAAATGGTCATTAAATTTTTTGTTCACTTTATAAGTATTTTTCAAATAAATTCTCTCCTTTGCTACTTCCGCTATCCCTCTTTCTTTTCTTTTCTTTTCTTTTCTTTTCTTTTCTTTTCTTTTCTTTCTTTCTTTCTTTCTTTTTTTTTTTTTTTTTTTGAGACAGAGTCTCATACTCTGTTTCCCCTGGCTAGAGTCCTTGGCATCTCATAGTTCATGCAGCCTCAAACTCTTGGGCTCAAAAGATCCTTTCATCTCAGCCTCACGAATAGCTGGGACTATAGGTGCCCACTATAATGATTGGCCATTTTTTCTATTTTTTGCAGAGACATGGTCTTACTCTTGCTCGGGCTGGTCTTGAACTCCTGAGCTCAAGCAATCCACCTCCCTCGGCCTCCTAGAGTGCTAGGATTATAGGTGTGACCCACCATGCCTGGCCCTACTCTTTTTTCAGTATCTTTCCATTGGATGATTTCTAATATTCTCTTGCCTGATCACCTTGCTTCTGTTCTCAGCATTCTAACTCTCTGCTCTGACACCACAGTGTTCTTAAAATGCAAGTTTTATCCTCTCATTCCTTTGCCTAAAATATTTCCATGACTCTCTGTCATCTCCTTATTTATTCACTCATCTATTTATCTATAAATACTTGAGTATCTAATATGCGCTAATTTTCAAACTAATAAGGCAGGGGCCTGCATTCTTGACAGAAGAGACTCTAGGATGGTATGACTACAAGCTTGTCAACAAGTGTGGAAACAATATTGTTCATATACTTACAGAGATAGTTACACATTTGCATGGGAGTAGAAAAGGAAGTGGAAGAGACTAGAGCAGAAAGGTCAGAGAAGTCTTCAAAGGGAAAGTGAAGTGTGAGCTCCATTTAGACGAATGGGTAGTTAATTTTCAGATGAGCAAAGGAGGAAGGGATAAACATTTTGATAGAGAAAACAGCTTGAGGGAAGATAGGGAATTGTGAATCAGCAGAGTAATTCTAGGTGCTGTTAAGAATTTGTAGGATGAAATACAGCTGCAAGAAAAAGAGTTCAAGCACAAGGCAAGTGCCTGATCTTGGATGGCCTCAGATGCTGGCCATGGAACCCTTCTTTTTTTTTTTTTTTTAAACACGTTTCAACATTAATGAGTATTACTGATGAATGAATGCAGTCTCTCCAGCTCGGGGCAAAAAGTTGGAACCGTTTTTTTTTGTATCCTGTAGGGTAGTAGTGGTCACAGAATGGTGATAGTCAGGAGAATGACATAATCAGATATAAATTTTCAAAATATCTGCCTTTCATTGATTTGGCAAATAAGTCGCAAAGTACAAAATAGAGTCAGTGTAAGAAGATGATAGAAATTGTGCAAAAATATAACTCATTCCTGAGTTCTTTCACCCATAAATTAACTATATAATTGTGTCTATTGAATATTATTTTCCCGTGGGCTATTCTACAAAGGTGAGAGATGATTGCCTAAGGAATTAAAGCAGTAACTATGGAGATGGGAAGAATTTTATTCAGAGAAATAGTAAGAAGATAGAATTGGGAGATTGCTTTGAGCAGTCTGATGTGTAGCGTGAGCAAGATCATTTTGATTTGGGAAATTGAAGTGTTGTTCCCTAGTATGTGGGACAAAAAGTGAAGGGTGCGTGTTTAGGGCAATTCAGATTTGGACATGTTGAGTTTCGATGTTTTTGAGTCATTCCTGTTGGGATCACAAGTGGGAACACAGCAGTGAACCAGGCATAGTCACTTTACCATGAGTCTTGGATCAGCAGCCAGAATTATTTCTGGCACACAGACAACACTCGATAAAGTATTTTTGAATTAATGAATGCAGTTACAAATGTGGACTTTAAATGTCTAGGTCTGGTGTTAAGATTTGGAAGTCTGTCAGTTTCATGGTAGTTAAAACAATGAATAGACAAAATGAGAAAGTACAGAGAAAACACAGGATGAGTGAGGACGCTGTGGAGGTCGGGGCCCAGGAAACAACATCACCAAGCCTTGGATGGAAGAGTAAGAACCCACGGAAAACCCGGGGGAAACTCTGGCAGAGCACCCCAAAGACCAAGGGAAAAGCCAGGCGACCTTATTCCATGAAAATCCAAGGAGGGCATGTATAGGAAGGAGGTTATGGTCAGTTATGTCCAATGGTGCAGAAAGGACTAGAAAAGCTGTGTAAGATATCACAGGGTTGCTGGCGAAGGGGCCCACTGGTGGAATTTGGCAGCAGCTTCAGTAGAGTGGTGAAGGTCATGTGTGATTTAAGTGAAGTAATGAAGGATTGAGAAAATGTTCACTGCCGTGTTAAGTTAAACTCCAGATTTCTTCGGGCAGCTCAGAAGAGCCTCATGGCATGGTCTTTGCCCACCGTGTCCTCCCTGACTCTGGGCATCATTCTCTGTACTTCTCATCCTTCTGGCCTCATGTGCAGCATTCCCCTCTCACGTGCTCCCTGCACCCTACTTCACCGTACTGAGCCGCTCCACTCCTGTGCCTTTTCACCATGCCTCACTCAGGCTGTTTTTGAAGACTCTCCCCGCTCTTTGCACTCTGACTGTTCAACTCCTGCTATTTCTTCAAAATGCAACTCAGGGCATATTTCCAAACAGCTGTCTCCCCTGCCAGGATGACTTAGTGCCCCTTGTCTCAGCTTCCATGGCACTTTGTGAATGTCAATATACTGGTGGTTTCCTCACTGAGTGTGAGATTCCCACCCAGGTTTCCTACTTATCCCTGAATCTTGGGTGTCTGGCAGGGTACCTCACCTTTACAGATCCTCAATAAACGCTTGCTTAGTGAGTAAGTAAGTAACATTGTTTTTTTTTGGCCGGGGCGGACTTGAACCCACCACCTCTGGTATAGGGGGCCGGCACCCTACCCCATGAGCCACAAGTGCCGCCCGTAAGCAGTATTCTTTAGAAGTCTTTCACAGAGAGTTTCAGAGTGAGGCAAAGCTGAAGGAACTATCAAGTCTTTTCAGTTTTCTTAGAAGATGTTGCTGGTTCATTTAAGAGGAGAAGTACAGGGCTAGAAGCAGGAGATGAGTGCTTTGCTCTCGGCCTTGTAATTCATTTTGTGACTTGGAGTAAATCATTTTGCCCTTGTGAATTTCTAACTGTGAAATGGGCACAGTAGTGTCTGTGATTCATCCTAGGGGGTGGGAGGATACTGTGGGCAGTTTGAAATACTATCATAAAAAGGAAGGATTATTTGAAATAAGAGGAGGTCTGATCTTTTTATCATTTCCCTTCCTCCGCTCTGAGCTGGAAGGTTGCCTTCTAACTAGTTGTTTTAACTTCATCTCTAAATCCCCAAGGCCTCTGGGCCAGTTAGTAGCCAAAATGATCTTTCTAAGACTTAAAAGAACATTTTGCTTCTGCTTTGCCTGGAGAAGGAATCTATTTATTGCCTGTCCGATTCACTTGTATATCACCAGTGCCCAGAACGGTGTCTGTCATTAGAAGACCCTCCATGCATCCATGTTGATTCACTTACTGACACCCCAGACCTCTGAAATACACTACTGTTTCCCTTGTGGGGGATGGAATGCCAACTCTTGGCCACCCTCTGTATCAGACCCGCTTAGCTCCAGTGAGTTACTTTCATGTATATATTCTGAGTTACATCCGTGTCTATAGAAATTGACTTTATAGCCAAATTATTTTTGCTCTTGCATTCCTTAAAAATCACTGATTTCCTTTTAAGTGTATAGAGGCCTCACATAAGATATGCTTCTTCATACCCTGCTGATATATAAAATACTCTGTACCCTTCAAAACAATTTTTAGAAATATAAACAAGGCAATAGTAGTTGAGGACTGTTGTACAATTAGAAATGATGAAAAGTCTTAAAAAAGTGTTTTTACTGGAAATGTCCTAGCCTAACATAAAAATAAAAATAAAAAGAACATTTCAAAACAGAATGAAGCCTTGATAAAAGAAGCACTATAAACAAGGGAAATAGCCAGCAGCCTTTTGTTAATTGCCTGCAAAGAAGTAGTGCCAGTTTTAATTTTTAATTGCAAATGGCTATTTTGGCAGCTGAAAACGCCAGCAGAACATGTTTTATCCTAGCCCAGTGGTGTGAAACTACTTGAAGCCCAATTGTCGAAGAGCCACAGCTCATAGTTATGTTTAATGATATGTAGATGTCCCCATTTTAATTTCCTTTTCCTTCAACCGTTTATGAGTGTATTATTTGAGGTTTTATTTGGTTGCAACCTGGGAGACAGATTGGCCACACAACTGCATTTTTTTTCATGATTAGCAAAAAAATGGATCGTAGCATTTCAGGTGATCTTTTAATCCTTTGCAGCTTGTCTGAAGAGTGAATTTCCTCCTTTCATTATTGAAGCCGTCCATTTCTAAATGTAAAAATAGTTTGAACTTTTTGAATTATATACATTGGAAAACTGTTTGTGCCTAATCATTCCGTACTTAACACAAATACACAACATAAGCACATGCATACACTGGATCCTTTAGCAAAGAATTTGTGCCCATTTTCTTCGTTTTCCTCCCCTAAAAGTAAAATAAGAAACTTGAATAAAATGTAGTTTAGAAGTAGATCATTCAGTTTACCTTGGGTAATATAGAGATGCCTCATAATTTGAAAGGCAATGACATTTAACTGTATAGTTTTTAAAGGTTCAGTTATAATGGTCACTGTTCTCATTTATGGCACCTGTGAGATCATTCCAGGATCTCTATTTGCTTTTTCAGGCAGTGGCAGGATTATCTTTTATAATAATTTTAATAATTCATTGTTTCTCTTATTTTCTAACAGTCAATGTAGTTTGACATTTAATTAATGGCCATTATACGTACCAGGTAATGTGTTAGATGCTGGTTGTTCCAAAAAAGGGATCATGTGTACTTGACCCCGGGGAAATTCCATTGGGGCATGTAATGAGATTTAGATTCAATTTTAATAATTTTAATTTTTAAATTAAATGATTTAAAAATTTAATTTATATTAATACATATTTATATTTAACATGATATTTATACATAGTATATACCTGTTCACCCTTAGTATAGTGGCTGTTACTGGAACTGAATAGAAAAATAGAGACAGTATTAGAGGTCTGTATTTCTTTGTTAAAGGTCTAGGATTTGATTCTGTAGATGATGGGCAATCTTTGAAGAAGACAGGATTTAGACAGGTAGTAATATCATTGGATTTCCATTTTGGATTCATCATTCTACAAGCTCCATGAATAATAGTTTGGAGGGATAAAACTGGAGGCAGAGGATCAATTTTGAAATTGTTATTCCAACTAGGACTTAGACTGGGGCAATAGCAATGAGGATAGAGGAAATACAGCAATAAAGTTGAAATTAATTAATGAGTGATCGCATGTGGAAGCTGAAGAAGGGGGTAGATTTGTGCACAGTGGTGCCATCCTGGGATCGAGGATGCATGTGGCATAATAGGTGGAGGGGAATGTAGGGGGTTATAAGATGAGTTCAGCTTTGGAAATGCTGAACTTTAGTGCCCCGGGGAAAGGCTAACTGCATATGCACAGTGACTCATGGATGCTGCCTTAAAAGACATCAGAATACAGACAGGAGTTAAAACAATGAGGAAAGCAAGTGAAGAGGAACTGATCAAGGATGGAAACCTGGAGAATGCTGCATTTAAGGGATGAGCAGAGGAAACGGGGAGTGAAATGGAGAAGATGGCAAGATGTGAGGAAACCCTGGATGGGCGGTTGTGGAAAAGAAGGGTGGCAGGAGAGGTTCAAAATACTATGAAATGTAGAGAGTTGTTTCACATGATAAAGAGTAAGGAGTTACCTTTGGATCTGGCAATGTGAAATTCTTAAGTGATATTTTGACCTCATTAATGTTGACTTTCAGGGAAGTGGTGAGGGCAGAAGCAGATTGCTGTTAGGTGAAAAATGAATCAGAAGTGAAGGGAGGAAGCAGCATCTTTATTAGGCCATATGTTCAGCTAGTTTGGCAAGAGTGAAAGGAGGATTGGACACTAGGTAGAAGGAAATACAAGGCTAAGGGGAAGATCAGCAGAGACTACAGTTAAAGGAAAGAAGATTGTTTATCATCAGTAACAGTCATTTTAATTATTATGTGCTGGCCATTGTTCTAAGGGCTTTATACACATTAACTCTTTTAACCCTCAGAATAACCCTCAGAAGGGATATTTGTATTATAATCTCCCTTTGATGCACCAGAATACCAAAGTAGAGAGACATTTAGTGACATCCAAGGTCAGCCACTGAATTAATGGCAAAACAGGGCTTTGAATCAAAGCAGGTTGGCTGAGATCCCATAGTCCCTGTATCTTGACGGGGGTGGTACATATGGGCCCAGGGCCCCCCACATAGGATGGGTGTAGTAATTACAAAAACTACCTTTGGGCCTAAGTATAGATCTTAGCAATAGAATGCGTGTACATAAATGTTTGTGGAATAAATGAATGATAGTTAAAATACCTTATAACTTAATGGTAGAAAATTACTTATAACTTAATAGTATACATGTTAAGAACTTTCATTCCATTGCTTTCAAATTTTAATGAGCCTAAGTTCTAATTTTCTCATAAATATTATTTTCCCGATAGTTCTGGCTTATTTTCTTATTTATCTCTCATAGTTTTTATTACTTGGGTCATGTATTTAGTCCTTAATTATATTATTGAATTGTCTTCTACTTGTATTTTTATCTAATTCTTCACAAATAGTTTGTGAGTATCTGAAGAAACTACCCCCTTGTTTTGTACCTCCTATGTAGAGCATCAAGCCCAGATTTTTACTCAAAGTTTTAATCAAAATTCACCTAGCTTATTACCACCAATGAGAACCACTGTAAGTTGACCACCCAAGGGACTGTCATAAACTGGTCAAAATATGGTCAACATAGGGAACTAGGTAGGCCTACTGCGTTAATACACATGAGGTGGATGTCTGGTCTATGAAAATTAGGTCAACTTAAGGAGGTGATCAGTGTAGGGAGGGGGCCAACTATCAAGGTTCTACTGCATTTTAACTTTTTTTCACAAACAAGAATTTCCTGAAGTTTTTCTAGTTTGAATTGGGTAGCAACTCGTACTGATGATCTAAAACATTTCTCATTACAATTTGCTATGAACATTAAATTCCCAATTTATGCTTTCCTTGCAGAATACCTAAGATACATTACAGAACAGCAGCAGTTGCTCTAAGTTTCATAATGACTGAATGTAGAACACATTTGCTCCAGACTGATTTTACAGTGTTTTTTCCTCCCTTTAGAATAATAAATACTCATTTTCTTCACATTAATGTGAATATATTCCATTCCCCCTCCGTTCTTCACTCTCGGCCCTCCTACTGGTACACATTTTTCATGGACATTTTTTCCTTTTCTTTCCCATTTGTCTCATTGTTTTTTCCCTGCAGTTATATGAGTCTTAAGTTTTGCCCTTTTTTTTTTTTTTTTTCCTTCCTCTTTGTGCTGCATTTCTGGAATGGTATTTCTGCTCATTTCTTTTCACTATGTTGTATAATTTGATTTCCTCCTAAACTGTCTATTCTTAAGAGATGCATTGACCCTCTGATAATTCCCTTGCTTTCCGAATGTGGTGACCAAGTGGACGGGGTTACCTTGTTTACATACCACTCTGCAGTAATTAACAGAGGCTTCTAGAGAGATACAAGCTTAGAGGCAAGACAGCACCTCTAGTTAGGCTTAAGTAAGGGGGTGAAGCCTTAAAATTGGTCTGAGGCTTTCCATAATGTACCCATTATTTCTGAATATCTGGGAATACCCAGATATTCAGTAATAATTTTTAAAAATGTTAATAAATTTTAATAATTTTTTAAAAATCATGTTTTTTGGTTTTGGAAGTTGACTACTGTCTGTAGTTAAGAAATTAGAAATTAACTTTTATGCCAGGCAGAATTCTTAACAGAAAGGTACATTTTAAAAATTCCAAGTATGTTTGTAACCAACAAAGAGCAGTTAAATTAAAAATATTTACCACATAGACCAGTGGTTCTCAACCTTCCTAATGCTGTGACCCTTTAATACAGTTCCTCATGTTCTGGTGACCCCCAACCATAAAGTTATTTTCATTGCTATTTCATAACTGTAATTTTTGCTACTGTTATGAATCTTAATACCTAATCAAATATCTGATATGCAGGCGACCCTCAAAGAGGTCACGACCCAGAGATTGAGAACCGCTGACATAGACTGTTAAAATCATTAAATCTCCTCACTCAGTGAGCCAAGAAATAGATCTAGAATCGGGCATCAGAAAGCTTCACTTCTCCTCTACAATTGGGAGGTTAAAGCTTGGCCTCAAAGTGCAAGTGCATGGTGGGTGTACATATGAGATAGAAAACCACCTGTATTTTTTCTGGTTGGAAATTGTTCCAAAGGCCTTGCAAGGGCTATTCCATAACCTTTTATAGAGTGAAAACCAAGGTTAGCACCTCAGTTTCTCTAAAGCCTGTTTTCTCTCATACAGTGAGAAAAAAGTAGATCTAGGAGGAGTGGATAAAGTAGAGTATTTAGAGATAGGGTCTTGGTCTGTCACCCAGGCTGCTGGAATGCAGTGGTTCAATCACAGCTTGCTGTAACCCTGAACTCCTGGGCTCAGGTGATCCTCCTTCCTCGGCCTCTGGAAATACAGGCACATGCCACCATCCCTGGTTAATTTCTTAATTTTTTTGTGGAGAGCGGGAAGTGGGTGTCCTGCTTACTGTGTTGCTCACACTGGTCAACTCCTGTCCTCAAGCTGTCCTCCCTCCTTGGTCTCCCCCGTGCTGAGATACAGGCAGGAGTGATTGTGCCTGACCTAGTTCTCAGCTTTCTAATTGGTAAAATTAGGATATAAGTCTTAAAATGTTTGTTCAATAACTGGACCTCTTGCTATGTGTAGGGCCCTGGGGTAGGAATAAGCAAGGCTTAACATAAATCAGACATAGCCTGTTTGCTCCAGGAATTTTTTATCTAGGAGGATATTAGTTTACTATTTACTGCTGAATGCAGAAACCCTCTTTCTGAATTGACTTAGGATAAAAGCAAAGGTTGGCCTTTCTCCAGCAGCATTTAACTGGTACTCTTACTGAAGGGGTTTATAAGGTAAACTCCGGAATCACCATACATAGAACTGCTGCTGGCCAGTCTCTTGACCTCTTGAGAAGTTCTGGAGCTGGGTGTTCAGCTGCCTGTGCAGGTGGGCATTCTTCACAGGGTGTTCCCACACAGAGACCCAACATCGGAGTTCCCACTGATCATAGTAATTTCCAAAGAGTAGTAATTAAACTAGTTAAACTAAATGTTCTAGTTAATAAAACATTCTGAGTATGTTTAATTTGCTCCAAAGTAATTTTAAAAATAGAAAAGAAACCAATGCTGCTTTATAATACTTTGTTTGGGGACATTATTTTTTTTTTCTTCTCTCTCCAAAATGGCTTAAGAAGAATTATATAAACCAAAAGCTTATTGTAAAAAAATCAAATGTCTGTTTATTTTCAGTATACACTTCGAGTTCTAATATTATTAACTTTTTTTTCTAAGTACATGAAAGGAAAATATACCCAGTCCTCCCTGGGGCCTGGAATTTGCTCATTAATTCATTCAATATTTGAATGCGCACCACATACCATGTCCTGGGAACACGTTGAGAACACTTCTTTTCATTTGTCCAACTTTGTTTAGGCGTGTGGAAAGGCCTTTTCTTCAAAATGCTTGATGACAAAAATTCTGTAGTTCTACTTTGCTCCATCAAGTGAAAAAGACAGACAGGTTGATGTCAATGCAAACGACTTCTGGGGAACACATGTAGGCTCTTCATGACAGGATCCTGAGACACAGGGGCATTACCTTCCTCATGCAGTCCTTGACAACAAGAAGAAGTGACACTTTGTTTAGGGGCAGTAATCTTACCAAGCCTGAACATTCAAATTGGCATCTAACTATTTTTCTCTAGAAGAAAACTGAGTAGTTTCCTTTAGGTTCAGGAGCCATCAAGGGATAGCGTGAATGAGATGGTTTAGAATTTTCCCAAAGGAACCAGCTACGCTAGTTACACACAGGCCTGTAGTATAACTACAGGGAGGGCAGGAACCTGTGCTGTCATCCTTTGTCCACCAGTCACGCTGACTTCCTGGCAGCCATTCAGGTCACCAGTTTGGCTGGGCCATTCTTCACTAGTTCATTCTTCCTGCTCTCGGTGGCATGGCCTCCGTCACTCCACAGAAACTGGAAATTAGAGTTTCATGGTATCTCAGGAAAGATTCCCTTACATGAGCCCAGAGCTTTTTTGTATCCAGTGTTGGACTTGATGAGTTATTTTACAAATTACTGTTCCCTAAACTAGTTGGATCATGCTGCCCAGAGCTGTTTTCCAGAGCTAGTGGGTATGGAGTTTTATTCCAGGCTTCAGGGCAGGAAGTGGATAATAAAAATAAGTTTATAGAAGGCGCTGAGAGAGGTAGCCTAGACAACCACAAATCAGAACAGTCAAACTCTTACATTGTGCTGAATAAAACAGAATATTCTTCTAATTGAAGGACAGGTACCATCATTCACAATTGTCATTAGTGAGAATCGCCAAAAAATGTCATTTTTATCGCCAAAAAATGTTGAAGGCAAATACCTGTTTTTTTTTTTTTAATTTCTTGTTAATTCAATTCCCTTCCCATGTTGCAACCTTAATATAATTTTCTAAAGCACATGATAATGTATTTAAAAGACCTGTTTGTAATAAATCTATTATTTAATTTAACACTTTCCTTAAGGGCCCCATCCAAAGTTAGTGCTTCTCTCATCAGCGTTGGGCAGCAGAACAGGAACAGAGTGTGACAGAGGCCTGTTCTGTAGGGTCAACCTGGGAATGTGCAGGGAGAGGAACAGGAGAGACTTCAAAGGGAGAGCCGGACTTCTTAGCCCTCAGTTTGCTTCTGGTTAGCAAAAGACATGAAAGAATCAAAGTTTTCAAGGTTTCAAACAGGTGTGAAGGCATCCGAGCAAAAGGTGCTTAATTCTGTTTTAGGTACAGGCAAGACGTACAAGTGGACATGTGGATTGTATGGGCTTTGGGAGAGAAAGATGGAAGGTTGTCAGTTACCATGATAAAGATGAGGATGATGATGATGGTAACAGGTGTCACCAGAGGAATACAGGGTGAGGAATACAGGTTTGGGGAATATTGGCATTTGGAGAGGTAAGAGGAAAAGAGGGATTTGTGAACGGGATGGAAGAGAAAGGCTTGGACTTTCCAGCACCTACAGGGAGTCTGAGTCCTGAAGAAAGATTTCAGTGGGTCAAAGAATGACAAAGGAATGTTTGTGTGTGTAAAAAGGGGTAACAGTGTAGAAAGCCAGGGTGAAGGAGGAGGCGCCGGAACATGGATGAAAACACAGCCATCCAGGAGTGCACAGGGTCTGTAGAGCCACGTATCAGGAGAACATCGCATTTCATAGGGAAAAAGGCCTATGTCTTGGGGGGAAAAGGCCAAAACAACCCAGGAAGTAGGCAGCGTGAAAACACAGCAGTCAGCGTCTCAAGAGGTACCACTCAGGGCACGGCGGTCCCAAAAGGTATACTTTATAAATGGAAGGGGGACTGCAGGAGAGAAAGTGATACTTAGAGAGCCTGGAGGAAAAGCAGGGCTGTCTGGTTGGAAACCAATCTTGCAGTCTCTGAGAGAGGTGGTGATACATGCAAAGCACTTCTAAAGGGTTTGAGATAAGGCACCAGTGCTTGGAGCGGAGAAGGAGGAGACAGATTAAGTTGCATAATTGACAAATAAATGGGTAAAGAGAAAGAGAAAATGGTAAATTAGAAAGCAGCAGAGTAAAGCCTAAACCTTTATTTCTCCAAGCAGCTGGAGGTCTTTATAAATAAAAACGCCTCAGGAAAGGGCCCTCCTAGAAGGGAGAGATTAAAGTAATGGAGAGGAACAAGGTCCAGGAGAAAGAGAGATCTGGGAATATGGTAAATACAAGTTTAGGGTGGTTTAAAAAAAGCCTGGGATGGCTGCGTTGGGAGGTGCGAGAAGGCGGCCTGGCCAGATGGGTAACTTGGTGTCTTGACAACAGTTGAAGGCCCCAGGTGCTGATTTGGCTCCACTGGCGAAGACTACCTGTGTGTGAGATTCTGAGAATTTCTCTCACAGTGGCCTGCAGAAGAAATTTTAAAAAGCAGATGGAGCCATAACCCAAGGCTGGCAACTGTGTAGCCAAAGGAAAGGGAATGAGAAGTTTTATAGAAGTCACGCACGCTGAGCATGTGTGACCTTGGACAAATCATAAACCTCTCTAAGCACCAGCCATCTGATAAATGTGGAAATAATGAGGCAGAGTGTAAAACTCATTATATAATGACTGGCACACAAAACACGGTAGTTTTTATACTCTCTAACCAAATATAGTCTTTTAGCCTCTTCAGAAGAGGAAATACTGCAATAATAAGCACATGTAAAAAACATGTGCTCAGTGAATAAACAAGTGAATACATTAATTAGCATAATATAACTTTCTTTACAGCAGCATGGTATGTGGTGCCAGGATTAGAGCCAGACATTTCCTGTCGTGTGTGTAAGTTCTCTGAGCTCGGAAGTTAGGAGCTATTTTATCATTTCTTTATTTTGGAATACGTGGATAAAAGCTCATTCTTAAAGCAGGGAACGCGGCTTCAACATGTTTAAGTAACAGGATGACAGAGCTGGAAGGAGCATTGGTGACCTTCTCTGGCACTGTCCTTTTTCCTAGATGGGAAAGTCGAGACTGCAGAAATGTTAAGTACCTTGCTCGGGATCAAACACTTGCCCTTGGAGCCAGCACTGGTGGTCTTGCCCTGGTCTGTGCAGAAATGGCAGGTCTGTGACCCGCCTCACCTTCGCTACTGAAGGTGTGCTATGATTTTTAGAAAAACAGATACTGATGTTCATTTCAGATGCTAGTGTTTGGACAACTATTCCATGAAGAATATTCTATGAATAAGCCTTTGAGTACCTTTTCACTCGGGTAACAGAGAAAATATTTCTCCCTTTTAGAAAGTCCTATTAACCAGTAAAATATATTTCTGTGACTTTATTTTTTATTAAGTCTTTTGTACCTAGATCATAAATACAGTTATGCCGTTTTCAGTGTGTTGATTATTTGTACAAATTGGAGTGCTTATACCATACTAATCAACATAGCTTTCACCTCATTTACCCAATTATAGCATTTAAAAATATATTTCTGTGACTTTTTTCTCCTAAAGAAGGTAAGTTGGGAAGAAATGGTTTCTTTTAGTATAGATTGAACATCCCTATTCCAAAACTCCAAAATGCTCCCAAATTCAATTTTTTTTGAGCACCAGCAGACTTGATGCTCAAAGGAAATGCTTCTTGGAACATTTCAAAGTTTGGGTTTTTGGATTAGGGATGTTTAATGGGTAAGTATATGCAGATGCTCCAAGATCTGAAAAAAATCCAAATTGGTCCAAAGCTTTTCAATAAAGGACTTGACCTGTTGATTAAAGTTTTTTTGTTTTTTTGTTTTTTTTCCTTGAGACAGAGTCCCACTGTGTTGCCCTCGGTAGACTGCCGGACTGCCACGCCGTCATAGCTCACAGCAGCCTCAAACTCTTGGGCTTGAGTGATTTTCTTGCCTCAGCCTCCCGAGTAGCTGGGACTACAGGCGCTCGCCACAACATCCAGCTATTTTTTGTTACAGTTGTCATTGCTGTTTAGCTGGTCCGGGTTGGGTTTGAACCTGCCAGGCTCTATGGCCGACGCCCTACTCACTGATTTACCAGCGCTGCTGATTAAAGTTTTTTGATAGCCACAGCTGGTATGTATTTTTTACAGAGACCAGAGTTTTCTTTAATGCAGAGATATATGTAGTTTGCAAAGATGTAAGCGCATGAATATTCACTGAAGGATTGTAATTCATTTTAAAAATACAGAAACATAAAACCCTATCATTAGCAACGAATTAAATCAGTGATGGCAAAACTGTCCAAGGGTAAACTGCATTCTTTGAAAAGAATGAGGTAGGTATGTGTGACATAGTATGGCATGGTTTATAAATGAATTGTTATATGAACAAAATCAAGATATATATGTATGAAACATATACACTGTATGCAGCGTATGCAGTATACGCAGATCTCTACCTTGGAAATTTTGAAAAGTACATAGCCAGTAAGGTCTTTTTATTCATGGTAGTTATGTTCTGTAAGGTTGTTGCAAATACTGAATCAGGAACACTGAATCATCGCTCCCAGGGGAAATGCAGGGTGAGATCCTGGGAAGCTTTGGCCATACCGTTTCATCAGCCAATCAATATATAACCTTGCTTTATGAGTGTTTCTGTTTAAAGACACATCATTTAATATATATTGTTGGTTGATTAACATTGAACTGACGGACAATAACACTGTAATTTATGCCTGAATGAAGCTTCTCCATATGGCATAGCTCACCCCGCTTGTGCTGAGGAGGCTTAAATAGCCCCTCAGTCTTGCGCAGTGTTAGCCTGTAGACTCACGTTTTTGGAGCGGTGTGTGCCACGGAAGACTGACGTTTTTGGAGCTCTGTGTGTCTGCAGATGCCTCAATAGTGCTGTTAAGTATTCACTTCAGTTTTACAATTCAGTTTTGAGTAGACAAATTAGCAAATATGAAATCCACAAGTAATGAGGATCGGCAGTACATGCACACACACACACACACACACACACACACACACACACAACCCCCCTGTATCCATATGCATATAAATGGACAGATGCTGGGAGGATTAAAGGAAACTGCTTGTTGGAAGTTATCTTTGGGGAATCGGACTGTGGGGCAGGATTGAGACAAGGTGCACCTCTTATGGTAACCCTGTCTGCCCTACATGGCATTTTTACTGTGTACGTCCCATATTCCTTTCTCTGACCCCTTTCTGCCTCCTCTCCCACCACCGCGATCATCACTATTCTCTCAGCTTGCACATTTTCTGAGGAGCTCTAGGAACAAGGTTTTACTGGAGCCCAACTGATCATAGTGAATACTGAGTGAATCAGGCTCTCGAGCAAATTGGTCTTTATAATGTTTCAGATGAAGGATATTTTACAGTGGTTCCCTATGACACTTATAAGTTCCTGGAGCAATTTGTATCATGCAATGCAGTATTACCCCGTCTCCCAGCATGATCAGGAAGCCTGGACTTTGGGGCACTTCAGGTCTGCACAATAAATACTCTTACTTAAATTCTTACTGCAGGTTGTCAAACTGGGACCTTAATAAGTAGGAAATACACTACTACACGTATTTGTGCTGCAACAATTATAAGTTAGTCTATGACATATAGTACGCAAGTAGGAGTCTGATTTCTGGACTCAGTCCTGCTTCCTCATAGATGGGAGAGGAAGAGAAGAGGTGGTGAGTCCCTGGTTTTGGTCCCCACCAGCTTTTGCTGGACCCAGAGTTCTTGCATCCCACCTTCTCCAAGATGTCCAGTCTCAAGAGGACCCATGTTTGGCTTGCTCTCAGCATCCTTGGTTTCTTGAATTATTTTGAAGTCTTGATGTTAACAACGTGTAACTTTAGAAAAGGCAAAAAATTTAATTTAGATAGACTGTTTCCTTCGTTGCCTGTGTCATAGTGCTCTTTTATTAAAACAAAAATCTGAATAGAACCTTCTTATCTCCCTGCAAGGCTTATTTCCTGATTAATGTAGATATTTACACTCCCTTCACCCAGGTACTTCCTACGATGTGCTGTAACCCTGGTTAAAAGCTAGATGAAACTAAGCTGACAGTGGGAAAAGAAAATGTATAAGGCATGCCCATATCATCATAACAGGCACACATTAGTATTAATGGTCTCCCATGGACTGTCACCCTGTGTCCATTGTTGGTCTGTGATCTAAATTCATATTTCTGTATAATTGGATTTCTGGAAGTACTAGTCCATCCATCACCCCATCTTTTCTTAACTTTTGAGAATATTGTCTCTTCAGTGTGTTTGTGTGCATACACACATACATAATCAAGATGTGTGAAAACACCTCTTCATTTAAAAAAAAATCAACAGGCTTATACAGAATAACTTTAGCAACAAATGGTGAGTTTATTTTAAGAATAAACCTTGTAAATATATAGACCTCTAAAAATAAAAATAGTAAAATTTATCATACGTTTATTTTCCTTACCAAATATGACAGTTACCCACAAGTAGAACAGATTGTAGTTATTGCTAATCTTATGTCTGAAAAACCACAAGCATTTTGGGGAAAAGCGTATAAATATCTATTGGTCCACATGGTTACTTTTGCCTCTATACACAGAAGCCTTCAGGAGAACTAAATGGACTAATTGTGATCAATTGGCTTGTGTGTATTCTGCCAGTCAAGGCTTGCCTGAGTCTGAGGATGCTTTCTACCTTGGACCAGTTCTGCCATGATTGGTTGAGTGCCACTTCTCTAAGAGTGGCTGCTGTAAGGTGATCATGCTGCCCAAGGGCAAGTGCACAGCCCAGGTGCGTCATCCCATTCACAAATCACTGTCCACCCATGACTGTGAGAAGTACAATGTAAATCACCATCACTTTGCACACTGTGAAAGGGCTTCTTCTTGATAACTCACCCTGTAAAACTCTCAAATCCACATAACTATCTTATTCTTTTCCTATAGGCAGAGCCATTTGCAAACTAAACCATCATCAGAGAGGTGCCTGGGCAAACATAAACACAGAACAATCAGACTGTGGTCAAGTCTTGTAGCTCTGAGTTTTATTATCAATAAAGTTTTATTTATTATAAGCATCATGCATGTTTGTGTATAGTTGTCTATGACTTGGTCTCATGCTATGATAGCAGAGTTAAGAAATGGCAACATTGACCTAGGACCCCCAAAGCTGAAAATGTTTACTATTTGTCCAAGCCAGAAAACTATGTTTTATGTCACCTGGCCTTGTCTTGTGGATAGGTGACTTATAGGGACATAGGAGTAAAGAAATAAACATAGTCATCAGGAGAGTGGAAATGGAAAGGATGCCGTTAATTAGAGTCGGAGTCACGTCAAGTGAAGAGAAGAATCTGGAAGGAACCTGGTCAGAAGGTGGGGGGGAGTAGAAGAGACCTCCCCCCAAAGCCTAGATGCTATGCGGGGTGGGGGGGCGGACGGAGCGGGGAGGGAGAGAGAGAGAGACAGAGGAGAGAAGAGATACCGTGTGGCATATGGCCCAGAGGCACAGACTAGCCTGTTCCTCAAGCCGCCCCTTGGTTTTTGACCACTGTCCTCTCTCTCTCTACAGCTATAAGTACCTCAACCCCTCTATCTATGGAAAGCAAAGAGCTCTTTTTGCAATTAAAAGAGAAGGACTCAAATAGGCTATTATGTGTTTGACCTCCATGAGGCAAATTTATTTCCCTTAGTTCTAAGTTCCCATGGGGATGACTCACCTATTAGATCTCAGTATTGATGGTAAACATGAATAAGCAAATTTGGGTAGAAAAGTCATTTGATGTAGCAGACAAGAACTGGGTTGATGAAACACTTAAATGTAATGTTGACTGCAGTTAAGATATCTCACCCTTCGTGACCTTAAATAACAGTTTCCCTTTATTTCATTTGTTCAGCCACTCAGTGAATATTGAAGACCTACTAAGAGTAAAGAACTTGTGCAAGACAGCTTGATGGATGAGTACATGAATCATGTATGTAACAAGAGCTACTCCCAGGAACATAAATAATCTTGTAATAAAAAAATGTCCATGAAGAGAATAATGGATAAATCAGTGGCAGTGTCATCATATGATAAAGTGCCGTGTAGTAGTGGAAAGGAATGAACTCAGGCTATCTGAATCGATACTTCTACATCTAAAACCTAATGTTGAGTCAAAAATAAAGGTGCAAAAACATTTTCATAGTGTGAGACGAGCTATACAATATTTTAAACCATTGAAACCAATACTTATCTATGGCTTAGACCAGCATATATATACTGTATAATTTTTTGTATAACTTTTTTAATGTTTAGAATTGATAGATATAAGGATAGCTTTTAAATCTCAAGAGAAAGAGGGGGGATGGGGTTAAGGAGGCATATGCAGGAGTTTCAACTGTATCTGCATATTTACCTATATACTCGAGTATAAGCCGAGTTTTTTCGGCACAAAAATTTTTGTAAAATAACCGCACTGGGCCCAAATTTTGTGCCGTAAAAACTCGGCGTTTACTTGAGTATATACGGTATATTCTTTTTTCCCCCATAAAAGACCAAAGCTTGAGGAAACAGCAAAATAGGTGACAGATGCATAGACATTCATTTTATTTTTCTCAGGCACTTTTTCTGTTTGAGAAATCTCAGGAGAGAATAAAGAAAAGCCTAGGTGTGTTTATATGGCGACACCTCCCAAAGAAGGGAGGTGTGGGTGGTTCCATTGAGGGCGGGTGTTCAGGATCAGGACTTCATTTCGTTGTGTGGTTAGTCATATTAGTTAGCTGAATGAAAGTCACTTTGGATAGCGTTAAGGCGCCGCTTTGTGTGCTCAGACTAATAAACGAAGCCTGGAGGCGGCTGGGTTTGGGCACAGCCCTTGTCCTGCTTGCAGGCGTGCAGCGGTGCATACATGGACAGCCGCAGAGGGGCTCTGAGAACTCTGGTAGCAGATATGTCAGGAATCTCTGGCTGTACTGTGGACGCAAAGCAGATGTTCCAAACACTTTGGGGTCCCAGACCCTTTCAGAATATTAAAATAAAATAGCTACCCTACCATTCATCTATGTAACCAGAAACCACTTGCACCCCTAGATGTATTGAAATAAAAAAATAAAAATGTATCACAAAAGAAAAACAACAACAAAAGTGAACCATGTCCTTAAACAAACATGCACACGTTTGCACATGTCAGTGATTCCACACATTTCCAGAAGTTCACAAACCATGGAGTCCAAGAACGTTGGTTAAGAGACTCAGGTGTAGACATATTACATATTAGGTAAATTTAGTCACAGCTGCCAATGAAAGAGGGCCAGTGGTGCAGTCCCTGTGATGGACACAGGACTCTGGAGGTGGAGCTCAGCCAAGAGTGCACACAACCCAGGGAGACTAAGTTCGTTGATTTAGGTACCCTGTCGTCACCATCAGTCTTGGAGCACAAATGACCAAAGTGTATAGAATCTGTCCTTGCACTTACTGTTTTGTAATGGCTCTTGAATGCTTCTTTAAAGAACAGAGCATCTGGGTGGGCATAGACAAATCCTTCAGCTAGATCTGCCCCTGTGTGCAGTTTTAGGGTGGTGTAACGCTGGAATGTTACATGTGAGAAGGAGACTCAGTCCGATGACAAGCAAGTTCTTGGCATCAAATCCCAACCACCAAGGCAGAGTATGACTAAGGAAAGAAAGTTTGAGTAAAAGGTCACAGACAACATGAACTTAACACATTTTTATTCACCAGGTGGCAAAGGAAATTAATCCCAGAAGTTGGGTTCATTGAATAAATACTGCAGTGACTGACATGCCCAAATGTACTTCACAATTTCTCATTGCAAGTACTATTTTTTTCTGTTACATATTTTGATTCATGATTTAAACACACTTAATGACTCTTTTGTAATATTAAACTCCATTTCCATTCTTCTGAAATGATGTTTATGTAGTCATTGGTTTGAGAACAATTAAAATGCGCTTATGTGAGATATAAACTAAGTATCCTTTTCTGCCTCATTTCTTATAATTTAATCTGCATTAGATCACTCAACTAGTCATTGCTATTCTAATAATCAGTGCTAACCATGTTCTTTTCCTTGAATTGGTTGACTAGCTAAAGTATATAAAACAGTGATTCATAGACATGCATTTTGAAATAACCAATATAAATAGGTAAAGGATAGTTATACCTCATTGTAAACAGCCACCTTGACAAATGAAATGCTAAACTAAAAAAAAGTACTGCAAATATGTTGAAATGTATAGTTCAAACCAACTGCTAGAATAGGTCCACGTTTATATAGCCATGTAAAAAAACACGGAAAATAAACTAGAAATTCCAGAATATTTTCAAACTGACATCTTGACACTTTAGTATTTTCCTCTGCCAGGAGAGTAAATGAGTGGTTTGTCCTCTAGGGAAAAAAATCTATTTAAAAGAGAAAATATTTTAAATTCATACTTGTATAGAAGAAAATAAGAGTAGTTCTTACTAGGAGGGGAAGGGGTAGGATATGTGTGTATGGTAGGGCACAGTGAAATATATTAGCATAGGGAATTGTTTACTTATGATGAATTGCTCCCTTTTTTTGTTGCTCACACATTATGTGGTGAGCACTGGTAATATGAAGATGGAAGAAATAGTCCTCGCCTTCAAGTAGATTCAGGCTTATGAGAGAAAACTCAGGAAATAATCAGTGTGGTATCAACTTAGAGATGCAATCAGAATGGCACATTCAGTAACTGATGCCATGGGGTATGAAGAAGAGGGTGGTCAGAAGGGGTCAGGCTCAAACTGGGTGGATGAAAGACGAGAGCTCAGCCCGTTCAGAGGACAGGTGGGAAGAAACAGACAGAGGCCAACAGGCCAACACGGGAGAGAATATTTTGTAAACTATTTTGTGAATTATAAATCGCACCTTCTGTGTGGAGGAGAGGGATGAGATGAGATTTATGCCTTCTCCAGATCTTGTTTTCATACCTTTTGTTCATGTATTTAATGTAGCTGCTCCCTTTTTGAACTGTGATTGCCTCCTAATCTACTCAATGAAATCCTCAAGAGGAGGAACAGTAATTTATTCATCTCTCTTCCTTAGCGCCTAACATAGGCCAGGTGACTGGTGGGTCCAAAATGAAGGCTCTTTTAGCTCAAATGAATGAATGAGAGGGTAGATGGATGGATGGACGGATACTCTGGAATTAGAAAGAAATGTACTTGAGCTATGACGGCTTCAGTGGAAAAAACAACAGAGGAGAAAAAAATGCAATACACGGGGTGTGGTAGAATGTAAAAATATTTTTACTAGACATACCCTTGGACTTTATGACAAATTAGAAATTATTTCCTGTTATGCCTGGTGCTTTTAAAATTTCACATTCATGCATACACTAGTATACTTGTTAAATTGTTGGACACAAATCTCCCTTGATTTAGAAGTCTATTCTTTCATTGGATTGACAGTTTTTTTTAAAAAAGTAATTCAAGTTTTCCAATTAAACACTCTAATTTTGCAGTGTCTAACCTAAATTATGTGAAAATAAACTGCCTAGTTCCCTGGAAAAAAAATCTTAATTCTCTGAAACTCTTTAAAATGGAATTACATATCAAAGAGAACACCTTTAAACTACTAATGGAGGAAAAATAAAATAGCTCTGGAGACACAAGGAGGGCAAGCAGACAGCTGGAATTTTTGGGAAATGTCTGTGGTATTTGAGTTTATTTTTAAGAGAAAGAAAAATTTTCCATTAAATTTTATAACACAATAACATTTTAAAAACTTATATTCCGTAAGGGTCTTTATAATGCTGATGTAAAACTCAGATTATATTTTAATTATGAATTACAAACTTCTTTTATGATGCAGGTGAGAGGGTAAGAAACAATCTTTTGTAGCTTCTTTTATCTCCTTTAATCGCCGCCTCCTCCTCTCTCAATGCTGGAACACTCACTTTATTTTTATTTTTCATGGGATCTATCTAAACACATCATATGTAAATAAGAACACTTCGAATATTCCCTGGGACCTTGAAGGGAAATCAAACAAAACATCCTGAAATGTGCAGGCAACATTAAAAGTGCTTGAAACAGAAGGGAGGAAAAAAAGAGGCTTTCTAACCTGCGTCTTTTTTAGTGAAGTGTTTCAGAGGATGAAGAAGTTTTAATTATGTGCTTCCTTAGCAGAGTGGGATATTAATTCCTATGAATCATTCTCTCCAACCTCCAGTCCCACTCTCATTTCTCCTCTCCCTTTTCTTCCCCCATGCTTCCCATCCCCCCTCTTTCTTTTCTCATTCCTCCTCGTCTTCCCACCTCTGCCAGAACAAAAAGCCAAATTTGCTTGGTGGTGATCCTCTAGAACTGAGCAGGACTGAACTAAGAGTCGTGCTTGCTTTGTACTTACTACTCCCTTCCTTGTCCAACCTGAGCATCCTGGGATCCTGTAGACTTTTTCTGATGCATATCACAGCCTGCCTCTCCCTGCAGCCTGGCCAGATTGCTCAGGGGCCTTTGGAAAAGTGGAAGGGACGCTTGCAAATGCCAAAGAGCTGTCCTTCTGTGTTCTCTTGAGCCAGGGACAGAGGCACTGTGCTGGTGAGGAAGGAAGGCTCCATCTGGTCAGAAGACAAGAGTTCAGCTCAGCCTCCCAAGCTGCTGAGTGATTTGGACAGGGAAATTTTCAGGTCCCAGTTTCCTCATCTATTAAGTGAGAATGCTTAGAACTGTATCACTAAAGTGTGAAGTGTACTGAGAATTACATAAATGATAGAAAAGACAGCCCCCCAGGGTGGTGGTGTTTAGAGCATCCTGTGATGAATTCCCCATTTCTTTCTTTTTTTTTTTTTTTTTTTGAGACAGGGTCTTACTCTGTTGCCCAGGCTGCAGTGCCATGGTGTCAACCCAGCTCACAGCAACCTCAAACTCCTGTGTTCAAGTGACACTCCTGCCTCAGCCTCCCAAGTAACTGGGACTACAAGCGCCCACTACCATGCCTGGCTAATTTTTCCCCCTATTTTTTGTAGTGATGGGGTCTCACTCTTGCTCAGACTGGTCTCAGAAGCCTGAATTCAAGGGGTTCTTCTGTCTGAGCCTCCCAGAGTGCTAAGATGACTGGTGTGAGCCACTGTGCACCTGAACTCCCTATTTCAATCGGTACTTTATTCACAGACAATCCCATGTATTCACAGAGTATAAGAATCAAAGCAGCAATTGCTTACTGTAGTTTGATTATGCCATAAAAAGATTTTAATTTATTTTAAAAAGGGAGACCTCCCTCTGGGGTTTTCATTGCAATATGTTTCATCTGCCACATTTTCTAAATTTCCCGTGTCTTGAAGCCTTTGTGCTGAAGTTTCATAACCAACCTGCAGGGTAGTGGAATCAGTGGAGCTTGCCATTTAGTGCTTGTCTTAGTTACACTGAAAGATTTCTTTTCTTTCCCTACTGCTTCATTTTTTTGCTTTAAAAATCCTCCTTTGTTTGAGTAGATTTTTCGTTAGTGTCTGCTTATGTAATTTTATCTCCACTTGTAATTGTGAAATTTGTTCAGTAGATGTGAATTTTCTTTCAGCGCTATTCAGCATGGAGAAGATAATGGTTAGTACCTAAAAATGCCTTTTTAAATGTTCACTGTATTTTTGTTAATTTTATCAATGACATTGTTTTATAGTTGTTGTCATTTTACTGCTTATTAAAAATAGTTATTTAAAACTACTGCATTAACATCAATCCCTGAGTAACATATTTGCAAATTGTAGCATTATACGTCAGTGCAATTATATACTAAATACCAATTTATGTTGCCAAATGTGGATATAAAAATAATTAATTCCACCTCTTCAGGGTGGGACACAATTATAAGAGAGATTTTACCTAACAAATGCAAGCAGTGTAAACTGGTTCTTTGTACCCTCAATGAATACCCAACAATTAAAAAAAAAAATATATATATATATTTTTATATATGTATTTGCAGTTAATTCTCTTGCTAAGCATACTCATTTATCAAAGTAAGGTAACAAACAGTATCATAATATTTTTTCAAAACAACTACTTCCAGATATTTATTTGAGAAACTGTTCTACAGAAAAATTAAATTATACACATATGTTTAACTCAGTGATAGAAACTTATACAAAGTTGGACATCAGTTTCATATAACATTAGGTACCTTATAGATAAGAAATATTTGAAGACTATTTTTTCACCTGTAAAATATAAGTAATATTAGCATTTTCTCATTGAGTTTCTTTGAAAATCAATAGAAATAATTCATTCAGAACTTAACCTCATGTCTAGCCTGTGGTAAGTACTTGAAGGACACTCAATATTATGAATCAGTGACTGCTGTCAACGTAGCCCAGATTAAGGCAGTAGGAACATAATCATAGAAATGATCAACACTTTATTTTTTTCTTGTTTGGGGTTCATTGAGGGTGTAAACAATTAGGTCACCCTGATTGCATTTGTTAGATAAATACCTCTTATAATCGTGTCCCACCCCCAGGAGGTGTGCCATACACCATGACCCCCCTTTCACCTGATCAACATTTTAGATAGAGGAAAATAGAAAGTAAATGAACAGAAATGACTCCATTGTGTTCCAGACATGAGACGAAGAATAGGAATAGAAGGAAATTGGGGTTCAAGGGGAGGGAACTTGGCGAATTCGGGAATATGGGAGAGAAGAGGCAATACTAAGCTGTGTTTGGGATGCCCTGAATTTAAAGTGGTAAAGGTCATTCCAGTGAAGATGTGTGCAGCTATCTCATGGACCGGACTGGAACTTTTATGTTGTTGCTGTTCACTTAACTCTTCAAGAAATACTTATTGTGGACCAACTGTGTTTTAGATTTTGTGCATAGGTGAGAAACTCAGGATGGAAATACCTAAATTTGTGGGTCTGTTTTCTAAGGGAATGTTAGACATTAGGAACCATGTGCTAGGCCTGGAGAGTTGGTAAATGGTTACAAACAGGAGAGGAGGAAAGAAGGAAGGACGACGTTGGGACGACGTTGCCAAGGAGGCAACAGGAGAGGCTGAAGGCGCGCCAGGAGCCTGCTGTGCTGGCAGAGAAGACACCTTTCAACATTAGTGGACATTCGGAAGACTCACTTTTATAGCAGTTGAATATGATTTTTAGAGTTTAGGATCATTCTTGTAAGCTTCAAGTGATCAAAAATGAAGATGAGATTATTCTTGGCTTATATCTATTTACACATAAAAATGATTGCATACATCTACTTATTTTAGTATGAAGTCATAATTTTCATAAAAATGAAGGCATTGAAGCAGTAGTTCAGTGAACAATGAAAAATGTACTTTGCCTACATCCTAATGAAGAATGCTTGGATATTTAAAAATGCTTAGTTCTGCAGTTTCCTGCACAATTTATAGAATGAAGCATATTTCCAATAAACAGTGGTTAACCTTTTTATTTTCCTGTTTAGTAGTGAGGATCTTTTTTTCTTTTAAGGAACAAAAAAGCCCTGGATGTTTTGCTTCAGCAGCTATGTGCAACAAAAGGCAAAAAAGGGGGCCAAGGTCTTTAGAATGAACTGTGATGAACTTGTAATCTGTATACCCCAACACCCAGTCACCAGAGGAGACCCCAAACGCTGCCAGATTCGGTTGAAACAAACAAGTATGTCTTGGCTGCCCATTTTTAAGCACTGTGTTGGATTCTACAAACCATAAGATCACAATCTTCAAGTGTGAGGAGAGGAGACAAGTACTTGAATAGCCGTGAAAGAAGCCTGTTGATCACTGTGAGACATTCCTAAAGAAGGAGTTTCCGGGAAGCAGAGAGAGTGAGAATCTAGTTCAAGGCGAGCAAGAAAAGGTTAAATGGAAAAAGTAGCATGAGAGAGGTGTGGGCAGTGGAATAAAGAGTGATGTCACGTTCCAGATAGCGGGAAGAACAGAGCAAGGACGTGGAGCCACGCGTGGTGCGCCTGGGGAAGTGTCCTGTTGAGTAGTAAGAGATTAGGCTGGAGGGAGGGGTGTGGGGGCATCCTGTGCGTGCTGTTGTGGGGAAATTCTGATTGATTCAGTAGGCAGCGAGGAGCTACTAATGAATTTTGAGAAGGGGAATGACATTACTGGAGAAGCAATTTAGAAGACTGATATGACAGCAGGGCATCGTATATTCTGGAATGAAGACAGATGAGAAGCGGAGAAACCAGCTGGGAACCTATTGTTACAGCTCAGCAATTAATGAAAGTCTGAATGAAGATGAAATGAAAAATAAAGAATCTATATGTGGGTCTTCCAAAATGCAGATATTTAGAAGTGTTCTACATACCAGGGTAGTATTTTAAATTTTCCAGTTTGGCACAGAGTGAACTGTGGTGTGATCTGGCACAGGTGAGTCTCAGCCACAGGGCACCGCTTCTGTCTGTATGAATGGTGTCTTCTCATCTTTATGAGGCCACCAATTGGATGCATAAGTAAAATTGGTTGCTGCTTTCACTCTGTTTGCTTTGGACATACACAGCCAAATTTCATTGGGGATTCAGGACCACACAACAAAACAGGATGGTGTTACAAACTGATTGCTCCAGGGGTGTTAGAGAAGTTTCTTTCTCTTTCTTTTTCTTTTCTTTTTTTCTTTTTTTTTTTTTGGCAGTTATTTTAAAGTATCTATGAAATTCTACTTGAAATTATAATCTTTCTTTGGATTAATATAAGGGTACATACAATTAGGTTGTATTGTTTTCATTTGCAAGGTCAACTCGAAGCTGAACTGGCGTCTTCCATCCAGGAGGTGGGCGTCCACCTCTACATTGTACCTGCTCATGGGAGCTTGCCAATCATCCCCGCTCTCCTCATCTCTACTTCTTAAATTTGTGTTTTTCTCTCATGTGGGCCTGTAGTTGCTCACCTACTAGTTTCAAATTAGTATTGAATACGCAAGATGATTGGTTTTCCATTTTTGAGATACTTAGGAGAGTGTCCTCCAACTCCATCCAAGTAAATACAAAAGATGTGAAGTTTCCATCTTTCTTTATGGCTGAATAGTATTTCATGGTGTACGTATACCACAGTTAATTAATCCATTCATGGGTTGATGGCCATGTGGGTTGTTTCCGCATCTTTACAGTTGTGGATTGAGCCTCTAAAAACATTCTAGTGCCAATATCCTTATGATAAAACGATCTTTTTCTTCTGGGTAGATGCCTGGTAATAGGATTGTGAGATCAAATGAGAGGTATAATTGAGTTATTTAAGGATTCTTTGTATTTCTTTCCATCAAGGCTGTGTTAGTTTGCATCCCATCAACAGTGTAAGAGTGTTCCCTTCTCTCCATATCAACAGCTGCAGCTTTGGGACTTTGTGATATGGGCTATTCTCACTGGTGGTTTTGATTTGCATTTCTTAGAGAGGTTTCTTTTTTATGTTTTCTTATTATTAAATCATAGCTGTGTAGAGAGATTTCTTAATTACTTTAGAAAGGCAGCTGCTCTGCTCACCCACTATGACTGGGACATAGTGTGTTTGCCTCTGGGATCAGTCCTCCAAGGCATCTCTACCTGGTATCCCAGTAGTAGCAACCTGGTATATTTGAAAATCTATTTCTTTATTTATTTTTCATGAACCTCAGTTTCCTACTCAATAAAGAGAATATTCTCTGAGCAAAGGATATTTCCATTACTGTTATCTATTTGTTATATTTTTCACTATTAAAATGCATTTAATTATAATGAAACTGTTAATACCAATATCTATAAAACAAGAGTCTTTTTCAGTTTATCATTTCTAGCCTTGGTTTTGTTGCCCTTTCAATCAATGAAAGGGGAATGTAGTTTTCTTAAGTTATGAATTCAGAAAGCATCATGGACTTAACTTCCTGATTTATATTCTCAGGGATGGTTTCTCCACCACACCCAAATGCACCCACCATGAGCCCCTTACTTCTGGCCTTGACACTTTGGCCTGGATTTCATCATTCCCAATTGACCTTCACATTTGGGATACATTTGACTTCATCACTAGGCACTTCAAGACGTTATTACATAACCTCATAACAGAAATTATTGTTGATCAAAATCCTGTGAATCAAGGTAGATTTTTAAGCCTAATAAAATGATGGGTTGAGAGAATTCCACCAAACATTGCATATGTTTGGCTTAGCCTCTACACAAATACCACACTTAATTGTCATATTTTTTTCATTGTAAGAGGTCTTAGAAATAGGGTTATGATTTTCAGTATTGAAGAGAGTAACTTTGTTTCCCATTTTTCAAATTTTATCTCCTGATTAACTCACCCATTTGATAGATGAGGACTTCCTCAATGCAATATATTTAAGTATTAAAATGACATCCTCAGACTGAAAGAGGTTATTTTACATTTGAAGGTTTTGGAGTTTGCCTGATAGACTGTTAGTGCCTAAGTGAAGCAATAAGGTCTTGTTCAACTACAGTGTTTCCTAGGAGATGCTCTAGAAGTTTACTGAGAGTTGCAGAATGTGCCAAGACTATAAAAATTATTTCCTGAAAGCCTTTGTAGATAGAAGTCCGTTGCTTATTTGAAAATGCTGTTATGGTATAGTCACAGCTTACTTTTATATATTGTCCAACTTGCAGAGTGGTTGTAATGTTGTAAGAGAATTTAATGAAGCGTGTAAAGCAACATTATGTTTTATATTTCCAAATCTACTTATTCTTAGTTGTTGTTCTTACTTTGTGAGTTCTCCGACCTCACTTTGCTTGGACAGGTCCTCAGTATTTGATTTGTTCAAGCCTCACTAAGATGTAAATGATCACTGAACTTCTCACAACGTTTGCATTTTAATCCACAACTTAGATTCAAGTGAGTCATAAGTCTTCTGTATTCTGGGCTTCTGCAGGCTCGGGGGTATGATGGGCAGCTCAGGAAGCTTTACTGGAACTCTGACAGCCATTCCATCCTGTGCTTAGAGCATTGATGAAGATTTAATCCATATCCCGAAACATCTGTTCTGAAAGAATAAATATCCAAGCAGGACCTTTGGAAATAAAGTGGGTTTGTAATTCAACTTTAATAGTAAATTACCTCATTTTTAGTGATTGCAAAGACAGTTTAATTTAAAAAGTAAGAATAGATGGGGCAGCGCCTGTGGCTCAAAGGAGTAGGGCGCCAGTCCCGTATGCCAGAGGTGGTGGGTTCAAGCCCAGCCCCGGCCAAAAACTGCAAAAAAAAAAAAAAAGTAAGAATAGATAGAACAGGTTCAGGGACAAGGAAAAGCCTGTGGAGTAGTGTCTGTCATCGTACACTCCCTCTCCGAGCATGCTTCTTCCCTTCCATACTCTTAACCTTGTGAATTCCTAGAGTCATCTCCTCTCTGAAGCCCATCTCAAGTCTTTACATATCCAGAGACTGACTCAGTCTCTGTTTCCTCAGCACACGGAGAATTTAGCAGAAACATGGGAGTCTCTCTCTCAACAATGGTGTCTCCCCTGTTGGGCTTCTCTGGGTTCAGGCTTTGTCTTTTCAGCTTTATCCCCAGTGCTGAGTAACTGGCTGAGTGAATAGATGCTAAGTTATGAGAGACTACAGCCCTAGGCCGATTTGAATTGTGGGCAAGTTATTTTCGTGTTGGAATCTTGCAACTAAGCAATGACTAGTGTTCCTTGGGTCAACTTTTTCTGCTTCCTGAGGAGTATTCTAAATTTCATGATAGATATTTCTTGGAATCATGAATTTTTTTATAGTAGTCTGTGGCTTTAAAGAGTGTGAGATTTAGACCATGTAGGTGTGCCATACTTAAAGGTTTTTTAAAAACTTCTTATTAGGGAAAGCTTGTTATAATTTACCGTATGGTTAACTGTCCACTAGGTTTACCTTCTTGCAACTGGCCATCTCATCAAAACCTCATTCTGTACAATGGAAATTAATCAATAGCAGGTTTTGTATGTCCACCCATACCTCTCCTCTTATTGATCCAACTGTATGTCCTTGACATCTCCAGAGACATCTGATCAGCATCTCTACCCAAATTAATCTCCTCATTCCAATTCTGCATCTGTGTAAATAATCATCTCCATCCATTCTAGGTATCTTGCCACGCCAAATGCTGTTTTTCCAGTTACTCAGACAAAATAATCAAAAAGTCCAAACAAAAAGAAAAAGAAAAAAGAAAACCACCCTGTCTTAGTTCATTCCTGCTGCTATAACAAAATACCACAGCCAGAATAATTTATAAATAATAGGAATCTTATTTCTTACAGTTCTGGAGGCTGGGAAGTTCAAAATCCAGACACGGGAAGGTAGGGTGTCTGATGAGGGCTGTTCTCTGCTTCTAAACAGGTACCTTATTTCTGCATCCCCTAAAGAGGAAGCATGCTGTGTCCTCACATGGAAGAAGGAACAGGAAGTCAAAAAAGGGAGTATGATGCTCCCTTCAGCCTCTTTTATAAGGTTGCTAAGCCCATTCTTGAAGGCTCTGCCGTCATGACGGCATCACCTCCTACGGGGGCCACCTCCTATTATTATCACATTGATGATTAAGTGTCAAAGTATGAAAATTTGGGGGTCATGTATAGATCATAACATCCTCCCCACCAATCAGCGATTTTGAATTATCTTGACTCTCACAAACACCACGTCCAGCTGGTGAAGTAACCCTTCGTGGTGTCTCTGTAGCCTGCCTCCTCCTCTCCACTCCCTCCACTCTCACCTTGGCAGATACTGTGGTGGCTGCCTGCACTGATTTCTGCTTCTGCTCTTGTCTATTCTAGTGTATTCTCAACACTAAAGCCAGCATGAAACTTTTATTTTTATTTTATTTTATTTTATTTTATTTTATTTTATTTTATTTTATTTTATTTTATTTTATTTTATTTTATTTTATTTTATTTTATTTTATTTTATTTTATTTTATTTTATTTTATTTTATTTTATTTTATTTTA
>CAUYPK010160223.1:0-38379 GCA_963574355.1 Loris lydekkerianus | reverse complement strand
TTTTTTTTTTTTTTTTTTTAAATTTTTTTTTTTTTTTTTTTTTTTTTTTTTTTTTTTTTTTTTTTTTTTTTTTTTTTTTTTTTTTTTTTTTTTTTTTTTTTTTTTTGGAGACAGAGTCTCACTGTGTCTCCTGGGGTAGAGTGCTGTGGTGTTGTCTAATTCTGATATTAGAATTCAGTTCAAGAGATCGGCTTGCCTCAGCCTCCCAAGTAGCTGGGGCTACAGGCACCAGCTACAATGACAGGCTAATTCTTCTATTTTTAGTAGAGACAAGGTCTTGCTCCCATTCAGGCTGGTCTCCCACTCAAGCAATCCACCCACCTTGGCTTCACAGAGTGTTAGGATTATAGGCGTGAGACTCCGCACGTGGCCCACAGGTCTTTTTCACATCCTGGTTGTCGAGGGTAAAGGTATTTGATTCTCTGTGAGGAGAATAAATGAACATTTCATTCTACGTTGGATTCTCCTTGGAATCCAGTCGTGATAACAGTCTTCTCATTCTCCCTTCTGCTTTTACTGCTTTAACAATTGAATTAAGGACATACTAATGCAGATATTGATATTGATGCAGTTAATGAGGAGGCGAACGGTGGAAAACCCGCCCTGGGTGAGCATGTACGTCGTGGGGTTTTGACATTTCAGAATCTTGCCTGGAGAATCTTCAATTCTCTAATCAGTCTAGATGAGTCTTTTTTCTTCTTTCCTTCCTCCCTCCTCGCTTCTTCCTTCCTTGCAATAAACATTATAACAGTAACTGATATTAATAAATAACTCTTTTTACAGAATATTTTCGTGTAGGTCATATTATTTAAAACATTCCTCTTAAGCATTTCCATCCAGAGCAATATGTTCTTGTTGGTTTATATCTGGAGCCCTCAACCCGTTAAACAAGACCCAAGAGTAATAAAGAACTGTGACCTGGTTTTAGAAGGGTAGTAGACACCCGCTAGCCTGGTCTGATAATAATAATAACAATAATCAGACAATGGTGGGCTCTGGTGGTTGACATTCTTTCTGACCCCCAGCATCTACTCCCTTCTCAATCCTGATTTTCAAGATCTCTTCTTTCCTCAAGCTCCGGCTATATGCTTTGCTGAGATTCCACAATCCTAGCTTCAGAGGTAGGTACTTGACCTACTCATAAGCCCTGTGTGTATCCCACCTCAGCCCCAAGCATGATAATTGGTTCAGGGATTGATATGAGACTCAGTCAAACCAAGGAAACAATTCTGGAAGGATGTGGGAAACTGTTGTCATCCTCTGACTTACCTCGTGGACAGAGAGCTGGGAGCTGCTGGACCCCACCACATCCAGACTGAGGTTGAAGCTGACTCTTCCTATAGCAAGCTGAGTGAGAGAAAGAAAAGCCTGATGATACCATTTGAACTCTGTCCACAGCCAGGTCTAGAGGTACCTCTACCACTGACTTTTCAGTGATATGTTTTGATAAAATCCCTTTTTTGCTTAAACTAAGTTTTCTGTCACTTGCAACCATAGAGTTCTGATACATTTATGATTTGCCAACACTAGGCATATTACATATATTAGCTTGTTTAATCCTTGCGAGAACCCATTGGAAAGAGATATGATTATCTCCATTTCATAGTTAATGAAACGGAGGGTTAGAAAATCTACATATCTTTCCATGCACAGCTAGGAACTGATGTTAAAATTCAGTTCTTAGCTACTGTAGCATTTCCTGGGCATGGGAGAACATGGCTGGAGAGTGGCTAGCATGTTTCTTTCTGAGGATTCCACACGCTCTCAGACACTTCATCCATTTCTCTCCCTTCCCTTCCTTTCCAACATTCCTACATCATTCCTTTAATTTGTAATCTTTCCCTCTATTCCCCTTCCCACCTTATACCTTGACTTCAAGACTCCAAGGAAATAAATAGTAGCCCCTTCACTTAGCAAGCTTAGGGTACCCAAGGCAGGGGACTGGCTGAGATGACCCCTGCATGGCCCTTCTGGGTGCCTTGCTGTGCAAACCATGGCCTTGGCCTGGGTGCCGGTGTTTATTTCTTTCTTTTTTGGCACGAGCTACTCTCAGACGTTTCTTTGACAGCACCCAGGGCAACCCAGGCTGATAGGCACCCTGCTGGATAAGGCATGTTACTGCCCGGGCATTTGTGTGCAGCTGGCTCTGTTTGAAATCCTGCCTCTTTCTGACTTCACTTCCTGAATGTGCTGACAGGCTTCTGAGCCAAGCCAAACAGGTTCACAATGCTGTGCCTGCAGAGTGTTCCCCTGCGAGTGCAGCTGGGGAAACAAAACTTTTCTCCAGCCTGCAGAGGGGACCTGCCAACCCTTATATGACCAAGAAGTAGGCCCTGTGAGACCTCATTGAATCTTAATGGGAAACATTTTTATTTCAGCCAGGGTGTGTGTGCTTGTGTGTGTGTGTGTGTGTGTGTGTGTGTGTTATTCCTGATCATTTTTTCTCAAATTACCAAGTCTACAGTGAAAAATAACCAATTATTGCATGCCTGCTACATGCAGGTGCTTACCTGTGTGACCCTCCCCACTGCCTCTGTAGTAGCCACGCTTGGACTCATTTTTACAAAGGAAGGAATTGAGTGAGCCTCAGCAATATTAAGGGACTTGCTCCAGACTCCCCAGCTACACGCAGCGGAGACAGATTTAACTGTGGGGCACTTGACTCCAAAATCTATTTGCCTCTAACTCACAACACCTCAATTCTTCATGTGTTCAGAAGTAGAACGAGGAGGACTGGGAAGAGCAGACGCTGATGTTTTCCTAGCTTTCCAGTATGGCACGTTAGTTATTTTTCTATAAATCTCCGTTTCTTCAGCTCCTAAATGAAATGGTAACAGTGCCTGTGTGATAGAGGTTGTGAGGTTCAACTGAGATAGACATTTACGTGGCTGTGTGACTCAGGAGCAAGGTTCTATGTGAACAAAGCAAGTTCTTTGGAGTTAGACCAGTCACTTATTTCATGAACTTGGACATGATCTGAAACTCCATTTTCTTGTATATAAAATACAGCCCTAACACCTGCCTTTTAAGTCCTAGCATGGTGCCTGCTACACAGTAGAAACTTAGTAAATGGTATCTATTTTGAATATTATATAGGTTTCAGGTTTTATCATGTTGTGCAGACATCATTGGTTTCTGCTGGAGGATGCTGTTCCCAGTGTTGGTCCCTATTAGCATTAGAATCGGCAGGTAAAGCTATCGGAACAAGCAACCCTCAAGCTCAGTGCCTTAAAACCATACCTCTGGTTTTCTTGGTCAGGTTAAATATTCATTGCAGGTAGGTGGGGGTGGGGGGAGGACTCTGATCCTCATCACTATCATTTAGGGATCCAGGCTGACGGATACTCCATTCCTGTGCTTCCACAGTTGCCAAGGCAGGGGAAAGAGATCATTCTGACTCTTGTGCTCAGTCTTGAGGCTTCATATGGATGTGATGTCTCCACTGCTTGCATTTCATTGGCTGACATAAGTCAGAAGGCCTTTCACCCAACTTCAAGATGGCAGGAGACAGAGAAGTACAGCCAATTAAGGGACCTATTCCCTTGTCAGGGATGAGTTTGGGGACAGGCATATGACCTTCTCTTAGCCAAGGAGACAAGAGGGGAATTCTGCTGGGGCAGAGGTGGGGAGCTGTTGGGAAAGTTTTCTCTTGCTTATAAAAAGAGGAAGATGACAGTAAGCATCCCTGCCTTGCTAGTGATTATTGTGTTTATGATGACAGAAACTGCTGCAGGTATATTGACGCACACGAAAAAGACTTTCTTGATGCATCGAGAATGGTGAAATGAAAAGATGGAAGGCACCTGGACCCATGATGAGGTCACTGAGCTACTATCTTAGCCATCTCTGGACCTGTTTCATATCTGGGCTTCTTGTTTAAATTGTGGCTTCTGTCTCTGGCTTCTGAAAGCATTCTAACTGGTAGAACAGTCAATAATATAACAGCTCAGATGCTTGCCCATCTTCTTCCAAGGTTTGAAATACCATCAGGAAAAGTTCCCTTTTGCAGCATGAACCTAGGATGAATCAATGCATCCTGGGAGAGATTCACCATCAGTAGAAGCTGAGGGACCAATAATCCTGAGGAAATAGGGGGAAACATCTAAATTTTGTGCAGGTAGCCAGTGAGTACCTGTGACCTCAGAAAGCAATAACGTCTTTGATGATTAAGTAACACAATTGGCAGAAGCAATAGTGAGGCAGCCATCAGGCAATGTTTTTTAGTGGATGAACATGGAGGAAGTTTGTACAGCAAGAAACCATCAGGGCTTTTCAGCACTAAGTATTCTGTCCCCTCCAGAGAGGGGGCGTTTGCAGCAGGGCAAGAAGAGTTCATTAGACATTGCTGCAGCATGAATGAAATGTCCCAGGAGGCTATCTGATTACCTTTCTCAGATGCGTGCAGATCAAAGACCCTTCTGATGACTAATTCAGTTCCCCAAGGTCCTTGATGTAAAAGTAGGAGTGTGCATTGGGTAAGAGACCCAAGGTCACCGGAGTTTCTGATTCTTGGAACAACATAGGAGAAAAATGTGGTCTGGATGCCTCAGGACCAAGTAGTGCCCCCTTAGTTACTGGATGCAAAGCCTCAACAACAGTGCTTAAAACTCAGCTTCTGCACCCACGAAACCTGGCTGCTATGAATGAGCATCTCCAGAATGGTGGTGAAAATAAAACGAGATAGAATAGGCCAAAGCATTTTGGAAATTATGAGTATACGGACGGGCAAAAACAAATCTCTGCTGGTCACCCTTCCTTTTGCTCACTCCACTCCAGAGACTTGGGTACCCCAGAACCTTCCTGAGCCCTCCCTCAGGCTGAGTCTTCACCTGAGATTTAGCAGGTGAGCTCATAGTCATCTAAGAATTCTCAGGTCCAATATTTCTCTAGAAAGATTGGACCTGAGAATCTTCTTTTCAGCCAACCCAATTTAGATTAATTTTCTCTTTAATAGTGCCTCACTCTTCTTCTTTTTTTTTTTTTTATTAAACCATAGCTGTGTACATTAATGCAATCATGGGGCACCATACACTGGTTTTATAGACCTTGTTTGACACATTTTCATCACACTGGTTGACATAGCCTTCCTGGCATTTTCTTAGTTGTTGTGTTAAGACATTTACATTCTACATTTACTAAGTTTCACATACTGACTCTTCTTCTTCATTGCACTTGTCCGAGTGATTATTCATGTGTATCTTTATTTATTGTCTCCCTTAAGTAGAAGATAAACTCCTTGAGGGGAGGCAGCTTGTTGAACTGACCCATGCTGAGTTCCTCATTCCTGGCACAATGTAGGAATTTGACACTATTTGCTACAGAAAATGAGTGTCATATGAATGTAAGGGGTTGTTATCAGATTACCCCAGCATCAATAAAAACATTGGCTTCTTTCTTTATAGGTCAAAGGGTTTGTACAGTTTGGGGCAATTAGTCTCACTGAGCTTAATCAATTTTGGCTGACTAGATAAAACCAGGTTTGCTCTGGCAGCAGCAAGGACGAACTCTGTGCTGTCACCTTGTGAGGCCTGGTCTTGGCAGTCACAGGCCTATTTTTTTCACATTTGTTTCATTTGAGCTTCCTGACGCTGAGCAGCTGGGCTCTGGGTCTTTTCTTTTTTGCAGTTTTTGGCCGGGGCTGGGTTTGAACCCACCACCTCTGGTATATGGGGCCAGTGCCCCACTCCTTTGAGCCACAGGTGCCACCCAAGCTCTGGGTCTTTTTCATGGATGACGTTTTTGGGATGTCAAGTTGACACAGTAGAGGGGAAACCCTAAGTATAGTATAAGCAGTATAGGTGGGAAATGAACTTGTCAGAAAGTCTTGTGAGAAATGTGTCAAGGACAGCTCTGGGACTAAATACCACAAGCATTCTAAATGACACTGAAACCCCTCTTTAGGATTTCTCCTCTCACCTAGCCTCCCCATCACCAGTCCATCCTCCAAACTGTTGCCAGCACTAATCTTCCACAAGCTGAGGGTGTTCACACCCCTATTGTGCTTCCAATCTACCTCCATTTCCCCATCACCTGTAGGATAACGTGAAATAGACGGTATTATATTTCTCAACCTGAGCCTTAATCTTCCTGCTTCATCCCCCACTTTTTCCTTCACATTTTCCTCTCTAGCCTAAGCAGCTTATACCTCTCTAAACACGTTGCGTTTTCTCACCTTTCTGTACCTTTGCACACGTTTCTCCCTCAACCTTTTCTGCCTACTGAATCCCATCCGATCAGCTCAAATATCAACTCTCCCGTAATAGCTCCTTCTCCCCCAATCTGGCTGACTAGATAAATAATCTGGCCCTTCTTTCTTTCTTTCTTTTTTAAATTTTCTTTCTTTCTTTCTTTCTTTTTTTTTTTTTTTGGATTAATATGAAGGTACATACAATTAGGTTACATTGTTCGTGTTTGTGGGGTAAAATCCAAGTTGTAGTTGAGTCCTTCACCCAGAAAATGTGTCCTATACTCCTACATTGTACCCATTAGGTGGGAACTTACTGAGCCTCATTCTACCCCTCTTGAATTTAACTCTATTCTACCCCCATGTGGGCCTATAGTTGTTAATCTACTAGTTTCAATTTAGTACTGAGTACATGGGGTACTTGCTTTTCCATTCTTGAGATACTTCACCAAGAAGAATGTTCTCCAAATCCATCCAGGTAAGTACAAAAGATACCAAGTCTTCATCTTTTTATGGCTGAATAGTATTCCATGGTATACATATACCACAGTTCATTAATCCATTCATGGGTGGATGGGCCCTTGGGTTGTTTCCACATCTTTGTGATTATGAATTGAGCTGCAATAAACATTTGAGTCCAAATGTCCTTATGGTAAAATTATTTCATTTTTTTTCTGGGTAGATACCTAGTAATGGGATTGCGGAATCAAATGGAAGGTCTACATTTAGCTCTTTGAGGATTCTCCATACTTCTTTCCAAAAAAGCTGTGTTATTTTGCAGTCCCACCAACAGTGTAAAAGTGTTCCCCTCTTACCTGCATCTATGCCAGCATCTGCAGCCATTAAAAAAGATAGAGACTTTACATCTTTTGTATTAACCTGGATGGAATCAAAACTCATTCTTCTTAGTGAAATATCACAAGAACGGAGAAGCAAGAATCCAGTGTACTCAACACTAATATGAAGTCAGTAGATGATCTAATACACACCCACATAAGAGAAAATCTCAAATCAATTCAAGATGGTGGGCAAGGAACAAGGGAGTGGGGAGGGAGAGGAGGGAAAAGGATGGGTGTGCTCCCACTTAATGAGCGCAAGGCTAATGTGTATGGCACACCTTGTGGGGGTGAGACACAATTATAGAGGGACTTTACTTAAAAAATGCAAACATTGCAACTTAATTCCTTATACCCTCAAATTTACCTGAAACAATAATAAAAAATAATAATAAAGTAGGTAAAGAAAATGTTATGCTGCTCAGTGGAGAATTGTCCATTCATTTAAAGATGGAGTTGAGTTAGCAAGGAGGACTTCAAGGTGCCACTTACGCCAGGCCTTGGAGAACAGGTAGAATTCATCAGTTGAACCAGAACGGAAGGTCTTTCAGGGAGAGGTATGCAAGCAGAAACACGGACAGGTAAAAGAGCGCGAGATTCAGATTCATACAAAGTTGTTCCTGAGAGTGGGCATGTAGCTGCTGAGATTATGCTTCACTAACCTTTTTTTTTTTTTTTTTTTTTGAGTCATAGAACTCCGAGAGGGACAAATAGAAGTTAATAATCTCTTTACCCAAAAGTGTGTGCGTGTGTGAGCGCGGGTGTGCAAACATATCACACACACACGATTTTGTAGACATTTTCATTGAGTTCATGAACCCTCTGTCCCAGTGGACGCAGAGGGTTAATGATCTTTGAATTATTTATTTTTTATACATATGCACAAATTGAGAGTGGATTATGGCTTTCTGAGCCACTCACTTTCTCCTCTCCAAGTATTAGTGTTACCTAAAGAATAACTCATTGAAGGCTTGCAGTAAAATTAACTGTTGAGTGTTTACAAGTAATTAGTTGATCTTTTGCCTCCAAAGTTTACAGGAGGTCATGGGTTAATTTCCTCTACCACAATTATTTTTTCCACTTCTTTTGGTTAAAATGGTTAGAATAATAGGGATATAAATTTAGAATAGTAGTAGTAACCATCATATGTGGGGATAGGCCTAAGTTTCAGACTTTTTTTTTTTTTTTTTTTTTAACACTGCAATTTAAAGCAAACTGGGGAGTGGCATGGGTTTTTTGCGCTCTACTGTTGTCTGGGCCTAGTCTACCTTTGCAGGTAATTAATTCCCCAGACTGCTTATTTTTTCTACTTGGCTCTTGTTCAGCTTCCACAGAGCCCCACCCCAAAGTGCTTTATTGTCCCTCTGCTGACTATTCCTACATATGGTCAAAATCAACTCACCTTCCGGGTTGCTGACATGGCAAATTCACTGTTTGGCAAACTCGGCTCTGCTCCCAGTAACCCTTTGTTCAAGAAGTGTTATTACAACTGAGAGTGTATCTGATAGCTAACAAGCCTATCCAATCTCTTCCACTCTTGTACTCCTAAGGAGAAACTCTTTTGTGTTTGCTGTAAAGACAAACACAGGCTGGATATTAGCACTCCCAGACCTGCTGGGCACCACAGCACTGCTAATGAGCAAACAACCCTGCCTCAGTTAGTGGTTTGAGAAATATTCCTGAATATCGAATTGCTTTTGCTGCTTGATAATCGCTCTGGCTCTTGGGATAAAAAGCAACCAAGCAAAAATTGTTCCCTTGTTGAGTACTGCCTTGTTGATCTCCTAAGTTATACCTGTGGACAGAATACAAACGTACTATTTCCCCAGAGCTGAGGTTGATTTACACATGTAATCATTGTGTTCATGTTTTCTCTTGCAAATCTTTTTCCATAGTATTGTATTACCATCTTTCGAGACTGATTCTGTAATTATTTAAACAAGCTTGATTATTTGAGAAACAAATTAAGAAATAAACTAGAGCCAGATCCAAAATGCTAAACTGCTAGCGATAGCAGTCATTTCCTTAGGTATAGGTGTTTATTTGGGAGGAGGAGAGAGAGAGAGTGAGACAAACACAGAACAAGAGCCAAACGCATGATTGATGGAAACTGGGAGAATGTTTCATGCGGATCATAGCTTCTAATTTGACTCTTTCTAAATTCTTTGCTTCTTAATTACTGAGTAGCTGTGGACTGTAATGTTAATTTCAGCAACTAAAAAGAAAAGCTTCAATATGTAACTTGGGAAGAGAAAAGTAGTAAAGGGAAAGCAATTCAAGATCTGTTATCAGTATTTGAATACATTTATTGTGACAAGAGATGCTGTTATAAATATTCATAAGCAAAGGCCATCTTTTTTATCTAGGAATTGTTAAAGATTCCAAATTGGAAGGATACATCTTTTGTAAAATCTGCCACCAGTTCCTGCTTTGAGATTAAGCATCTATTGTTAAATTTCTACTAACATCATAAATGGTCACAGCACACGCCACTTGATACAAACTTTTGATGTGTGATTTCCCCGTGGGCTGCACTGTAACCCCCCTTCCTCCAGCCTCCTGAAACACCACACTACCCTTTGGTAAGCAATTCTATACAGATATTTGGGGGAGAGAAAGTGTAACCTGATGATAGCATCAGGGACCTTTCTTTCTGAAGTTTAATAAAGAAGTTTTCACTGTTTGATAGTAAGCAGCACTGATAGAGATGTTAATTGGCACTCTTTAGTCTTTCAGCTCCACCTACATATCTATTATCTATACAGGATGCAGAAAAGAGGTTGGGGGGTACTTTTCAATATTTTATTGTACTTTCTTAAATATCTCCTTTCTGGAATTTTCAGAAACAAAACATAAAAAAAAATTATATATTTTATTACAAATGGTAAACTCAGAGTGCTCCAGATCTCTTATTTACAAACAACACTGGGCAGGACACCCAAACAAACAAACATGAAGTAACTTACAAAGGCGTGAAGCTGTTTATTGACAGTCATCAGCTTTCCTCAAATTAAAAAATATATATATGTACATACACAGTTAACGAAGGCAGGCCAGAAAGAGTTCATCTGCAGGCTCAGCCTCACTCTCACAAACCTCCCTCCCGCCTCCCCGGCCCGGCCCAGCCCCCCACCCCCGCTTTGTGTTCTTAAGGAGTACTACAGAAGCGATCTACAGAATCGCAGTTGGTACCCCCCCTCCCTCCCCCCTTGTAATACTGAATGAGATCGAATATTAGGTCCATGCAGTTCTTGGTCAATGTTAAAGAAAAGTCTAACGTTCTGTTCGCGCGGGGACAGCCCGTCCGCAAAGCGGGGCCGCCCGCAGGCGGGGGCTCCCTGGCTCCTCGCCAAAGGAGGGCGCGCCAAGTCCTTCCCTCTCGTGCACACTGGGGGCGCCGTCAGGACGCAACCCAGTCCAACTTGGATACCCTTGGCTTTAGTTCTCGCGGACACTCCTTTTTTTCTCTCTGTCGCACGCAACTTGTCAAGTTCTCAAGTCTGTCTCTCATGTTTTTCTCCGTTACCCCTCAGCCCGCGACAGTCTCTCCTCAAAACGTTTGCAACTGCTGCGTTAGCATGAGTTGGCACCCACTGTTAACGTGGTTCATGACTTTCTGTTTAAGCTGTGCCACCTGTTCCCTGAGCATGTTGGCCGTGGACGCCAGCTCCGAGTTCTGCGCTTTCAAGGTTTTCACCTTTTCCTCCAGACGGGCGATCCTCTCCAGCTTCCTTTTCCGGCACTTGGAGGCAGCGATGCGGTTCCTCATGCGCTTCCTCTCCGCCTTGATCCGCTCTTGGGACTCCATGTCGATGGGGGACAGGGGCGGCGTCTCGCCCGGCATCTCGGGCACCGTCTGCGGCTCCTCCTTCAGCGCCTGCAGCCGCGGGTGCTGCACTGGCATCTGCTGGGGCAGGTGGTGCGGCGGCTGCGGCGCCTGCTGCTGCGGCTGGGGCTGCGCGGGAAAGGCCAGGCCGGCCGTGCCGTAGGAGGGCGCCCCGCCGCCGCTGCTCAGCGCGCCCGGGTTGAAGTTGCTGAGGTTGGCGTAGACCGGCGGCTCGCTGTGCAGGCTGGCGCTGAAGCCGCCGCTGCCGCTGCCTCCCGCCACCGAGGCCACCGCGGGAGCCACCATGCCCGCCCCGCTGACCGGCTGCGCCGCAGACGTGACGCTGGGCAGGGTGTTCTGGCTATGCAGTTCGGCCAGGGCGCGCACGAAGCCCTCGGCAAAGCCCTCCTGCTCGTCCGTCACGTTCTTGGGGCACAGGAACTGGGTGGGGGTCGGCGTGGTGGTGATGTGCCCATTGCTGGACTGGATTATCAGGCGCTCCAGCTCGGGCGACGCCAGCTTGAGAAGCCCCACGTCGGGAGAGGTGAGCAGGTCCGAGTTCTTGGCGCGGAGGTGCGGCTTCAGGCTGCCCACCGGATCCGCCAAGTTCAGGGTCATGCTCTGTTTCAGGATCTTGGGGTTACTATAGCCATAGGGGCCGCTCTCGGACTGGAGGAACGAGGCGTTCAGGGCATCGTCGTAGAAGGTCGTTTCCATCTTTGCAGTCATAGAACAGTCTGTCACTTCACGTGGGGTTAGTTTGGGCTGCGCACAGAAGTTTCGGGGCCGCAACAGCGCTGTGGCAAAGCGGGGAACGCCCGCGCCTCCCGGGGCCTTTGGCGGGGAAAGTTTCTCTAAGAAGAGTTCGCGCACCCGCTGCCTGTCTTCCCCCCGGCGCCCGCCTCACCAGCTCGCTCCAGGGAGCGTAGGGTTAAGATGCCGCCTGCACTTACTTGTCGGCTCGCGCGTGCAGCCCGGCTTTGAAAAGTCGCGGTCACTCACGGAGCACTCTTCGGTCGCAGCGGTTCCTCGGTGCCCGCGGCCGAACTCGCTTTCTGGCACAGCGGTTCTCCCGGCGGCGCGGGTTAGCGGGATTCCGCAGTGGCCGGTCGGCGGCGGGTCTCAGCCGCCTTCGCTCCAACAACTGTCCCCTCCTCCGCGGCGAGGGGGAGGGGGACGCCTGGCAGCCGCGGCTCGCGCTCGCCCAAGTTCAACAACCCGCGCGAGGGAAGCTGAGCACACCTCTCTCCTTTCTCGCGCCTCGCTCCGGGGTCTTCTTGTCTTTACCGCCGCAGGGACAGTCTAAAGCGCAGAGAAGGTTTGCAGAAGTTCGCTCCGGGACTCCGGGCACTTGTCCCCCCGTCCTCTCGGTCAGGAAAGTTCTCTGCTGCTGCAGCCACTCGCCGACTTGCCCCGGCAGACGCGCAGGCAGTCACCGCTCTCCGTGGCTGTCAGCGGCACCCAAGCAGCAGGATAGGATTCTTCTCTCGGGGGCGGCTGGAGAAGGGGCTCTCCCAGCGCTCCCCAAAACACCAGCCCGGGAGCCAGAGGTGCTAGCTTTGGGCAGTTGGAGAGAAAACGGAAAAGAAAATAAAGATTTGCAGTTCGGAGTCTACTGCCGTACTGCCTGGCTGACTGTATCTGTCTGTCTGTCTGCCCGAGTCCGCGCACCTCCACTCTCGCCCGGCTGCCTCTGCCACACTCAGAGCAACTCTGAGCCCTTACCCAGCCGGAGCTCAACACTTATCTGCTACCAGTCAACCCCTAAAAATAGCCCATGATGTCACCCCAAGGCCTTCCCATTGGCTCGCGTCGCTCTCAGGGGGGCGGGCCCGCCCGTCGCCATGGAGACCCCCGCCCTAGAAGATTCTTCTCTGGGCCCGCGGAGGCTCACGGGATGAGGTAATGCTCCGCTGCCCTCCTACAGTTGGGCCCTTCTTTCGCCTCGTCTCCCCCTCCCCCTCCCGCAAGCCTCTCGCCCCTCTGCTCCCCTGTCTCCTCCCCAGCCTGTCTTTCCCGGCCCGCCCGGTGCATTCTGGGCTGACGTCTTGGGGTTTGACTGTCTAGTGACGGGGCCACGGCGAGCGGGTGGACGCTCCCAGTCTCTGACGGAGGCGGGCTCGAGTTCACAGCTCCGGACCCGGGACGCTGGGGATGCGGGGACCAAGGAGGCTGGGAAACCCAGTCGCTTGCCGGGGAACGGGGGTGCGGGGGAGGGCGGTGTTTCCCCACTTGGGGGCGGGGGACAGGAGCACTTGGGCGCCGCGCGAGCCCTGCCCCCCCGCACTTCCGGGGGCGGGAGCACCGCCCTTAAGGTGGCTCTGTGGAGTCCCCCACCGGGCGAGCGAAAGTGGGCTTACGTTTGGGGGCGGTCTCTAGAGAGTCGGCCCCCCCACGTTGAGAACGCTCGGAAGTTTGTGTCTTGGTCAAGTTCAGGAGCGGCGGTCCGCGCTGCAGTCTGGCTGCGCCCAGAAGCGGAGCGATTTGTTATTTCCCGAAACTGGGCGCTCCGCTGAGTCCCCCTGTACCCCACTTCATCCAACGGAACCTTGGGGAAAAGGGATGCAACCGGGGGCTGACAGCGTCTAGATGGGAGCAAACGGGACCCGAAACTCAGGGAACCCCGGGATAGTCCGTGTCCCCACCGACTCCCGCCCCCGCTCAACACACACACACCCCCAGCGCACACCCCACATACACAGTCTTTTCCCTCCGATTTGATTCCGGGAAAGCAAGTCTGGAGGGCGGTGGACACTCGCCAGAAGTCACGCAGAAGTAGGAGTTCGGGGTGAACCAGTCCGGGTCGGGTGGTGGGCCATATCTGGTGCAGCCTCTAGGAAGCGCTAGACACAAGTAAGTAGCTCCTTTTCTGCGGTTATTTTATCGTCCCTCTCCAACCCCCCAGCCTTTAGGGACGAAGGTGTGTGGTGGAAAGAATCCCGAAGTCCAGGCTGCCTCGGTGTGAAGTCAGCACATGACGGAGCTTCCCTGCGCTTCAGTCCCCCCAACTGCACGGGGTGAGGTCCACCTCACTGGGCTGCCAGGAGTTAGTGCAGCATCGCCGCCTGTGGGACTGGGGAGGTGGCGGCCAGACAGCCCCCATCCCTGCCCTTGGGCGCGCAGCTTCCCACAGCCTGGGTGGAATGCCAGGATGTGAGCGTGTGATTTGGCAGGACCAGGTGAACTTTTCTGCGAGGAGCAGTTAGGGGAGGAGTTGAGGAAGGAAAGGGTTAGAAGTCAGCCCTTTCCCAAGCCTTCTGGCTAGGGCTGGGGGCTGAAGTTGGACCTGCTGCAGTTAAAGTTCCTGGGCTCTAGTTTGAACTTCACAGCCTTGGGTTCATTGCTCCTAGCTCTAAGGTATTTGTGGCTTTGAGTGTTCAGAAACCAACAACAGCTGGTATCAGTGGGAAGTCGGCCAACTTTTCTTCACTCCAGGCGCTCTCCTGGCTTTCCCTGATGCAGCGGAGGATAACTGAACGGCTACAGGGAGCCAGGCGCTGAGCCTGGCTGGAGAGTGGGTAGGGATACAGGGAGGACCAGGTCCAGTGACTTCCCTCTCTTCTGGTGCCCGAAGTCATTTTCTTTTCTAATCAGGGAGCTGATGTTCTAAGTATTTTTTATGATAACAGTTAAAAAAAAAAGTATCATGTAGTAAACATCTATTATCTGCCAGATCTTCTCCTAAGCAATTTAGATATGCTGTTTCTCCCCTCTACATCTTGAGAGAGATATATTATTACGTGGATTTAACATATAAGGAAATAGACCCAGAGAGGGCAAATAGCTTGCTGAGGTCACATGGGCAGCTGGAAAGTGACCTCAGGTCTATGTTCCATTCCCTAGTGTTTCCTCCACTTACTTTCTTAAGAAGTATTAGTCGTCTGCAGAGGAGATGGAGCTGGTGGCATAGAAGAAATTTTCCTGCCTGATCCTCTGATTGTTAACTCTTTTCGGGGCTCCTGTATTTGGAAACTTCAAGACTTAGGACTTGGTATAAATATGTATCTTTTGCTAAGGGTTCTGTGTGTTCCTCTCTGCCTCGTGTGGTTTAGTAGGCTGATTTTCTCCTTATGTTGAGAAATAGCATATTTCATCCAAAAAATAACAAATCTGTTCATGTTAACGCCCCTGCTTGGAAGCCTTTATTGGCTTCCCTTAGGACGAGGAGAGTATCTGACTCCTTTGCCTGGGAGAAGGGGCTCTCACAATCCAACTCCTGCTCCCTGTGGCCACCTCCCGCAGTCCCTGTTATCAGTCAGGAAGGGCTGGGTTATGCTGCCCTCACAAGCAACCCTGACATCTCAGTGGCTTACCCCAGCGAACGTTTATTTTGTGTTCTGGCCCAGGCCTGTTGTAGGTTGGCAGAGGAGCTCTGCTTACTATCGTCACTCACGAACTTGGACTGCAGGAGCCTTCCTCCTGACAGCTTTTCACAGCTGTCCTGCCGGGGGGTGAAGAGCCCAGCACATCATACCCCACCTGGAAGTGCCACACGTCTCTTCTTCTCAGACATGACTGGCCAAAGCAAGTCACAAGGCAGTGGCTGACTTTAAGTCTCTGTAATCTCACCAGGAACCCTGCAGGGATTTCCAGGAATGTCTGGGGAACAATACTTACAACCCTTTCTCCCTTTCTGTTCACCAAATGTTTGGTCTGCTCTCTTTCTCTGAGCCTGGGAGGAATTCCCTTGCTCTTTCCTCCAGGGAAACCATGGTAGAGACCTGTCCAGGCACAGCACCAAGCATACTTCTTGGGCTTTCTAGGACTGGGTGGTGGACTCAGCCTCCACACCCTCAGTCTGTACGTGAGACAGTGGCAGTAGACCCTCCGTTTGGAAAGGGAGGGAGTGGGAGACTGCTGCAGGCCCTGGTTGACTTGAGCTCACATTCTGAGCACCTCCCACCCCCTCTGATTGGACCCGATTCGGCTGCTCTGTCCATTGTTTCCCATGACCCCTGGATTTGCCCTCAAAGAGTCTTCCTTATCTGCGCTTAAATTACGTGTTGGGAAATACACTTCTAAGTAAGCTTTTAAAAATTGGGGGATGCAGAGTGATGTAAATGCCCGTGGGCAGGCTTCTCGTCCCCCTGCCTGCAGGTGCCTGCAGGTGTTCCTGTGTCAGTAGCCTCGGCCACCGTTCTTTCCCACACTGATTTCTGTGGCTTGCCGTGTTTCTTTGCCTGCTTGCTCTCCTACCTGCTGGGCCCTCTGCCTCTCAACACATTCTCACATTCTCTTGCTCTCAGCTCGGCTTTGGTGGGAGAGACACACCGTTTCTTCCTTTTCCGGAGCCATGTGCTTAGTTGAAAGAATCTGCTGGGGAACGTCTTACTTTATCCTGAGCTTTGAACTTTGACTCGAACCTTACTCTAAGGTAAGGTGGATTTTACTCAAGGCCATTTCTTGCTAAAAGCATTTGTCGATTTCATATTTTGCTAGATGGGATTGAAACACAGTTGCCTTTTCTAACCCTCAAGTCCATGCCTTTGTAGATTGTTTCTATTTCATTCCATTCCTGGTTACAAACTGAGCTTATCTCATAATAACTAGTAATACATTTTATCCCACATACACCAATACATGCCACTCACATGCTGGTTTAGTTCATTAGGTTCATGATCTACCCTCTGCATCATCACAGGTGATCAGTTTGTTTAACAGATCACCATCCTTTCAGCTTTTGATAGCGGTGATCTTAGTTCTCTAAATTATTGTTTTTGTGTTTATTGTTATTGTTGTTACATTACCTCATGTCTAGGTGATAGTTTTTATATCAGTCAGGATAGCAGGATAGTTTACATTATGCTACCATAATAAGCAATTCTAAAATCTCAGTGGCTTAACAAAGAGAGTTGATTTCTTGCACTTCATGTTCAAAGCCATGGGGCTCTGCTCAGAGTGCTTGCTCAGAATCCTAGTCTGAAGATGGTTTCACCTGTTACATGCTTCCACAATCATGCCAGTCCCTGTGGCACGGGAAGGAAAGCATGGTGGATTCACACTGGCTTTAAAAGCTTCCTCCCAGAGATGAGGCACATGTTGACACATTATTGGCCAACACTAGTCACGTGCCCATGACTTACTTAAAAGGTACAGAAAAGTGTTTGGAAGTCGAAGAACTAGAAAAGGACGCCTCTGTATACTCCAAGTTATGCTATGGTAGCAATCCAAAAATGTTACTGGATTACAACCACAGTTATTTCTCAATCATACTACACGCTCACCGTGTCTCTGCTTTACACACACATCCTGGCTTCGACAGAGCACCCTCTTTCTAAAACATGGCTGATTGTCAAGGCAGAGAGAAAAAGAGCTTGGCTCTTAAAGCTGCTTCTGAGTAGTTGACGTGGCTGAGCCTGACGTCAGAGGGAGGGGTAACAAGCATGTGTGAATAGTAATGCAGCTTGCCGCACCCTGCACGCCACACTCCCCCCATTCCTTAGAGTCTTAGCCACCCCCAATGTCTGCCATCCCACTTCACATTTTTCCCAGCCTTCCATTTACTTTATCCTTAATCAGAATGCCACCTGGCAAACTCCTATTCTCCCTTCAAGACTCAGTTCAAATAGTCTCTACCTCTGAAGCTTTCCCTCACCCCACCTCCTTCTTCACACAAATAGTTATTATCTTCTTTGGCTCTGACCACACTGGGTACATACCTGAAATTGAGAATGTTTATCACATGATCTTGAAAATGTCTTCTCGAATTCCTGACTCCAAATCGGGAACTGTGTTTTGTTCTTATTTTGTATCTCCAATGCTTAATACAGTACCTGGCATATGGAAGGGTAGAGGTGCTCAGTAAATGCTTATTAATTGTTGTTTTAAAAATAGCCTTTTCCAAAGTAGAATTAAGAGAGTCTTTGTGTAGTGGAGTAGCAATAGTACCGTGTTTGAATATGTAATGTTTAGAATATGTCAAATTCCCTTGCTGAAACTCCTTTAGGGCCTGCTATCCAGCCTGGAACAGGCAGTACTTTTCCCCGCACTGTTTTCCATCTACGCTATCTATGGCTATATCAGTTAAGATAACCTAAGTGATGCTACAATAAAAAGAAAAATTCTCAGACCTCAATGATGTAACACCAAGTTTTTTTTTGCTACCGAAACGTGTCCATCAAGGGTTGGCTATGATCCTAGCAACGGCCTCTGGGACCCAAGCTGGTGGAGCACTCACTTTCAGAATGTTTCAGATCCATGGTAGAGGGAAAGAGAGCTTCAAAGGGTCTTCTCTCAGTAAGTAAGTGCCTTTGCAAAAAACTGTCACCTGTCACTTTTCACAATTCATTGAGTAAAACTAGTTTCCATGGCCAGCCCAGCCACATGGGGACTCTGAAGTGCAATCCTCTGTGCCTGGAAGGCAGAGAGCTGGAGGTGTTTGGTGACCAGCCTAGTGACTCCTACACTGGCTTTCATCAGTTTCTCAAACAAGACAAACTTTACTGTTGCCTAAGAACCTTAATAAAAGCCCTTCCACCTCTTCCCTGTTTCTTAGCCAATTTCCATCTTTTTTTACATATTAGCTTAAATGAGGCTTCGTGAGGTCTTCTGTGATTTTCGTAAATGTGCCTTCCCTCATCTACTTTAGATTTTTTTTTCTTATGCTCTCCTAGGTCCCTATAATTTTTCTCTATAGCTATTAGGATTTGAGAAGGCTGGTGAGTAACACCCCTTCCTTCTTGAGTTCAGAACTAGCTTAAAATTAGACATGGGAATTGAACGAATAAGGACCAAATGCCCACGAGAGCTGACAGAGGGCATGGCAGACGAGAAGCCACAGTGGATTTTCTGGTTTTCTTAGTTTATTTTGTGCTGCTGAAGGAATTCCTGAGGCTAGGTAATTTATTTAAAAAAAAAAAAAAAGAACAAAAGAACAAAAAATAAACTTACATTTGGTGTATGAGTCTGCTGGTTGGAAGGTTCATGATTGGACTGTGCACCTGCTGGGGGCCTCGTGAGTAGCGTAGGGTAAAGGGGAGTCAGTGAGTGCAGAGAACACGTGGAGGCAGAGTGAGGGGGAGGCGCCAGGCTCTCCTTGCACCCAGCTTTCCTGAGAACTGACGGAGTGAGCATCCACTCTCCCACCGTCTCTAGGGAAGGCATTCATTTACTCACAAGGGCTCCATCTCCATGATCCAAACTCCTCCTATCTGGCTCCACCTCCAGCTTTGGAGATCAACTTTTAATGTGGAGTTTGCAGGGGACAAAGGTCCCCCTGAATTAAACTTACCTGCTAGTCCTCGTCTCCAGGGACAGTGAATGCGTACATCCCTTTGAGGAATGGATTCTGAAAAGAAAGAGCAAGCTGCTGAGATGGGCACTTAGGTCTTTCTTCTGAACTCAGCAATCAGATCTAACTTAACTCACCTCTCTTCCCTCCACGCGTATAGAAAACAGAAAGAGAGAGAGAAAGGGAGTTACTCTAGCAGATGTACCCTCATGGAAAACAGGCCTGGGCAATGGCAATTTCATCTTAACAGAATTTGTTTTAATTTGTTATTCCATATTGTTTTGTGTAATTCTGTATTTTTGGTCTTCACGCTCTCCATAGCATCTTACGTGGTGCTTGGCATGGGAAGGGTGCCCATTAAATCTTTGTTATACAGCACAGTCCCTGTGGAAGTCTTTTTGGATTTTTTTGAGGATTTTGTTGAGGAGGAATGTAAACTGTTGCACACACTGTCACCTTTATAGTGATGTCTTTGCTGCACTCAGAACTTCCACAAAAGCTATAGGGTCCTGAAATGGGAAGAATCCTTAGAGGTAATTTCTAAGTCCTTCCCTTCTCCTAGTGCAGGAATCAGTTTGGCAGCATCTTCAGTTCTTAAAGACGTCCTAGGCACAAAGTAAAGATGTGATGCCTGGATCCGGGAATAAGAATTCCATTAAATGCTGCAGGCTGGACATCATCAGGAATATTGTGGGCATAAAATTTGGAAAGCAGTTTTGACCAACCCCAGGGATCTTGTCCTGGGGTTCTAACTTTGCCTACCTCACTGGCACCACTACTGCACAAGGCTGGTTGGTGAGAGTTTATGAGGGTTAAGTATAACCGTCTATTAATCACCTTTTGACAGTGGTACATTGTGTTTCTGTTTGAAGTGGAATTTGTGAACAATTGCCCGGCTTGGCAGTATTTTTAAAGTTCTATCTGCTTCATGGCTCATTATGTCCAGGAAGACCAAGAAAATGCTAAAGGAAGGTAATGCAGACTGGGAATCGCACTATTGTCCTTTTTCTCCTAAAGATAAGATGATTTACTTGCTTTGTGATACTGTGATATCAACATTAAAGAAATTCACCACACATTGTACATTCATAAGGACCACAGATATTTTAAATTAGAGAAAGGCATGAAAGGTTGTGTTGCAGAAATTCAAAGATGAAAAGCACAAGCAAAGACATTTCTTTCAAGCAGCAAAAAGATCTGAAAATAATGTCATGGAAGCAACTTAATAGGTAGCTTAGACACTTGGGGGGAAAGGGGAGCCATTCAGCGATAGAGAAATTGTGAAAGAATGCATCCTCAAAGTTGTAAGATGCTTAGATCCCGATAACATTTCAAAGTACAAACAATTACCTCTTTCAAGGAAAACAATAACTGATCAGCAGCCTTCAATTTAACAGAACAAATCCATGCCATACTTCAAAAAGAACGTACGTGTAATCCAATACTACTGATGCGGTGCAAGTTTTATACTTCATTTGGGACATAACTGAAGATTTTCTTTGCCATGAGGAATTGCTTGCTTTGGGCACTCTTGTGAATAGGGAATAGATATCTTCAACAGCTTCGAAGGTAAACGTCATGAAACTGGACTCAATTTGGTAAATTTAGTGAGTGTATGTATGGGTGGTACACCTTCCATGACAGGAGAACATGAAGGGTTTATTGTACACATCCAGATGGTTTTATTTCTTTTCATTGTATCTTTCACCAGCAAAATCTCTGTGTAAAGGTGTTATTTTAAATAGGTCTATGACAGCTGTGCATTCTTCACATGATTCTCGTATATCATCCTGCTCATCAATGACCTCTGCTAACGAGGAAAGTGTTATTCAAAATTTCCTTTTGTAAAATGTTTTGAAAAAGTGTAGGTTTTCTCAAAACGCGTGGTTTTTTTTTTTTTTGCCACTACCATATACAGACTTAGTTTTATCTTGCAAAAAAATATTCAAGTCACTTTGATTTGACATGATATCATGCAGAAATGCTACATTTCTGTAGAAATCTTCTTTCAATAATTCACACTGCTGATTCTGTTCTTCATAATTTAACTATCTGTTCTTACAGGCTGACACCTGTCCCCAGGTTAAGCAATGTACTTTAGAATGACACAGCAAATCCACATTGAATACCTCATCCTTCACTTGAGTGTGGTAAGAAATTGAAGATGCCATGTTGCATTTGCAGGAATATAGTTAGTTAAGAATACTTACAAATTGTTGCAAAGTATCACTTAGGAGAATACAATGAAAGGTTCATAGACTTTGAGAACGATGACATCACACTCAAATTAGCACGTAAGCCTCACCTCCTTGTATCACCAAAGCACCTAAAGAACTGCAGATGGGATTGATTTGAGCTGTCAGTAGGTAACATTTTAAAGTCATTGTTTGATGCTAAGAAAGATCCAGTTAAAATATAGAAAATGGAGTAGATAGCAACATGCCAGAAAAATGCTTTCTTGCATTTCAACAACTTATTTCTGAGAATCTACATTCTCCTACCTAACCCAAATCAGGACACTCTTAAGGTCACAAATAACTGATACCCACCTAGGGGACAAACTGAAACTGAGGACCTCCATGCTGCAGCCAGACATTCAAATGCTTTCCAACAAAAAGCAGACACCACAAAGTCATTCAAAGAGTAGTTTTAAAGTTAACAGATAGTTTTTATTTTTTTGAAATTATTAAGTACATAGTAGTTAGATTTTTACAAAATAGTGTACGTTTAAACTACTTCTGATTGAAGTTTCTTGAATGTGGCCTGTTTTGATTGTAGCTAAATTAAAGCAGCCATCCTACAGGAAAAGGTTCCCCAATCCTGGGATAGATATTAGAAAAGAAAATTCTGTTATATTTAATGACGGACTTTCTGAAGTTAGAGTTATTTATCAATAAGAATAAGATAGTTGCTTTAAAAGTAGAATTGAAGTTCCTCCACACCAGAAACTATCCTAGGTTAATTTATGATAATGCTCGTGAGCTCACAGTACTTAACAGTAATCATTACTTACTTTCTTTTCGTTACTGTTTGGGATTCATTGAGGGCACAAAGAACTATGTTACACTGATTGCATTTGTTAGATAAAGTTTTCAAACTTCATAAAAGCCATATGAAGTAATCTCATTGCAAATTTAGGAGTGGTCACTAACATCACTGGTTTCTCAATTCTGAAATTGACCCTTGTTTACTCAAAATTCATAAGTCTGGGAGGATACTTTCTCATGTCCAATTTCAGTTAGATGGATATTCTTCTATTAAAACAATGTGGGTTTTCAGTATTCATAAGACAAAATTACCTGGGCTTGGAATTCCTTAAGACTAGGTACTCGCTTACCAACTACAGCAGAAGAGCCGTGAAGTGTTCACCAAACCCCTGTTCCTTTTCCTTCTGTGCGTACACTTAGATCACACTTCCCAGCCTCCTTTGTTAATAGGTGTGCCTGAGTTTTAGCTAATGCACAGGGTATATCACTCATGGGCCTGGCTCATACACCATCTCTCTCCATCTCCTAGTTAAATGTAAGGACTCCCAGGTCACAGAGAGGGGTAAAGCCACAGATAGAAGGCACCTCTGATGACCATGTGGAAGGTAGCCCATTGGCCAGAAATAATTCTCACTGGACTTTGACTGAATGAGAAATCGACTTTACTGGGTGCAGCCACCAAGATTCTGCAGTATCTGTGTCCAAGATGCTGGTGCCTTATTCCCCTTGGTGCTGCGGGAACAAAGGTGACCCTGAAGTTAGGGATTTTGTTCTGTGCTTTCCAGTTTGAAGGAAGTTAGTGGTAAGGCAGAAGAAAAGAGCACAGCACTTAACTGAAATACTGAGATTTCCTTTCATCCATGTTTTCTTCCCGTCTACTTTATTCCCATCTAGTCATAAACTAGTCTGTGGGAACTTTGAGCTTCAGGAGCCTGTTACCATGCCTTACACATGCTTCCATGTTTAATATTTTACTGGGTATTTATTGTGAAATGCTTTACATGCTTTAGGGACTCCATAAGAAATATAGTTAATATAGAAATAAAAAAATGTAGTTAAACTGTGAAACAGTTCATCCACTCAAGAATTTTTGAGCATTTATCATGAGACAGCCACTGGCATTCACTGGTGAACAGAAGCTACAGTACCTGCCCACAAGTTGGGGTATAGCAACTTCCCCTTGGGGGAAGGGGCGAGACTAGTCCCTTGGTGGGATGATGCTGTGAGAAAGAGCTACAGGGCACCGTGGGCGTGCAGGGCAGGGGCGCCTGATAAAGGCCGAGGCCAGGGAGTTGTCCTTTTTGAAGATGATAAACAACTTAAGACTTTCAGGATGATTAGGAGCCAGAAGAAGAGACAGTGGAAAGAGAAAGAATGTTCTAGAAGAAGGGAGTACAAGAAGAAAGGCCTGGATATTTCTGAACATGGGACATGTGTGGAGGGACAGAGGAGAGCTGAAAGGGAGTCATGGAGAGGACGGACATGGGAGAGGCCTGCTTCAAGGGGACGCTGGAATTAGACTGCCCAACGTCCCTCTCCAGCCTGCCCCTTCCCTGCCATTTTCTAAGCAGTGATGACGGCTTTTCTTGGAACTACTGACTTTAGCTCAGTATTGCCTGTTGGTGTGTAGCTTGCAACCTAGAGAATTTGGGTCAGAGTTCTTATAAATACTGAGCTGGCTGAGCGGCTTCTCACACACAAAGTGTGGTCCTCAACCGACTAGGCTTCGCAGACTTTATCCTTTCTGTGATGCTATCTCATCCTTAGCTACTGATTTGGCAGGTGGGGAGGGGCTGCTGATAATTTTCTGAAATAAGGTTTGGGAGATAATTTACATTTCCATCCTAGGAAGAGAGACAGAGGTGTCACTGCAGGGTGGCTTTTAAAGCTTTACCCATGGGTCACTTCACTCATCTTTCATTGGCCACAGTATGTCACAATGTCAAATCCAAGACGGGAAGAAGAGAGAGCTCAACAGAGAGAGGCAGCAAATATTTTGACAAACACTTTTAGCATCCTGAGTCTCAGTTCCTCTGTCTGTAAAAACATGATGTAATATTCAAACCGTGGAATAGCATGTAGCCACTTTAAAAGATGAGCGAACTGCCCTTAATGAAGATGGCCCTGAAGACTGCCCACAATACAGCATTTAGTGCAGGGAAGCAAGCTGCGGAGTGATGTGCACATCCTGGTCTCACCCCTGCATGAGTTCACCTGTATCTGAGTATATTGCTTAGGTGAGAATGTTAATTAAAAACAGCAACTGTTTAATGAGTGCTTGCTTTATACGCCCCATCAGAGGTCCTCAAACTTTTTAAACAGGGGGCCAGTTTACTGTCCCTCAGACCGTTGGAGGGCTGGACTATAGTTTAAAAAAAAATCTATGAACAAATTCCTATGCACACTGCACATATCTTATTTTGAAGTAAAATAACAAAACAAGAACAAATACAATCACACCGCCTCATGTGGCCCGCGAGCTGTAGTTTGAGAACCCCTGCAAAATGTTTTTTTTTTTTTTTTTGCGTGCATTTGCTTGTTTAATCTTCGGAAACACCAGAAAAAGAAATAGTTACACACCAAATGGTTATTCTTGGCTATCTTAGTTGAGGGTGGGATTGGAGAGAAGATTGAATTTGCTTTCAAAATTAGTTGTAAATTTTAACTTGTCACTGTAGGTGGGTTAACCAGCTCTTGTGAAACAAACCGCCCCTGAGTTCTTTACGGGACCAAGGATCTTCTGCTCGTCGGCCTCCAGGTCAGCTGAGGTGCCTTTGGCCTTCCGAAGGCCCCATTCATCTTCTCTGATCCACCACACCTCCAATCCTTGCAGTTTTTTAAGTAATGGTGATGACTTTTCCCAGAACTGGTGGCTTTAGTACAAGTGTATGCAGTTTGCCACCTGGAGAAACAGGTCTAAAGGTGGAACTCAGGTCTGTTCTCTGTGTCTCATTCTGGAACTCATCCTGGAGAGGCAGAGTCTACCAGGGACATGTATTTCTCAAGGGAGAAGCTAGGGCACAGGGAGGCAGGTGAAGCTTCTAAAGTCTAGACTTGGAACCGTTACCTTGTCCTGTCTGTCCATGTTCTGGCGGCTGAAGCAACTCATACAGTCAAGTCAATGTCAGTGGCACTGGGAATTCACAGAGGTTGCAGTGGCATTTTCCACTGTGGATGGGCTTTGGAATCAGGAAGACTGAGGTTCAGACCCCAACTCCTTCCCTTCCTTTTTGTGTAATCCTCAGTAGTTTCCTTAAATGGCTGACTAATGGTTTCTCATCTATAAAATGTAAAGTGAGACAAAAGCTGCCTATGTCGTGTGTGTATGTGTGTGTTTATGTTGAAAGGCATCTCGTGTCATTCCTGGCTCATAGTAGGAGCTACTTTCTTTCTTTCTTCAATATTTCTTTATTTTGCCAGATGATACTGGTGAACATTTTATGAGGTACACACCTGATTTGGGGAAGTATTAACTTTACTCAGAATAACTTACTGCTTACCATGTGCTGGGAACTGTGCTAAGTACTGTGGGTAAAGTAAAGACAGAGGAAATGGACTTGGAGTTAGCATTTGTGTATTTAATATGTGGCAGAAAAAGAAAAATCCTGGACACCCTTGGCTACAGCTTAAGTGCTTAACCTCTGGAGCTTGACCACCTGGGTCTGGTATTGGGCTGTGTCCTTCACTCACTATATGAACTTGGGCACATTCCTTTCTGGGTCTCTATTTTCTCATGTGAAGAAAGAGGCTCACAACAGAGCTTATTTCACAGGGCTACTGTAAATGTTGAATGGATTGATATTTAACGGACTTAGAATAGTATCTGATACAGTAAATGATCAATAAATATTACCTGTAATTACTAGCATTATAGTTGCTAGATAGAGATAATAAATCAATAAATTATTATCAAATCACAATCAGCAATACTTGTCATGAAAGCCTGTAGCTGGGAACTGTGTTTTCCCTGCAGTGTAACCCTTAAACTAGTTGAATATGGAAATGCCACCTGTCAGGGGGTCAGGAAACGCTGAGCCTATGTCTCTATAACAGGGGTCCTCAAACTTTTTAAACAGGGGGCCAGTTCACTGTCCCTCAGATCGTCAGAGGGCTGGGCTATAGTTAAAAAAAAAAAAACAAACCTATGAACAAATTCCTATGCACACTGCACATATCTTATTTTGAAGTAAAAAAACAAAATGAGAACAAATACAATCACACCACCGCATGTGGCCTGCAGGCTGTGGTTTGAGGACCCCTGCTCTAGAAGATTCTGAATACCTTCTGGTTTTGGAGAATAACAGTGGAGACCTTCTTAAAAAGGAGGATCAGGAAGGGCCCGTGTGAGGAGGGGATATAAGATAAATGCCACAAACTGGCAGAAAGAAGAGGTCCTAGAGGACCTCTTTTTCAGGCAGAAGACAGGGATAGTCCCAGATGGGAAATAAAGATGATCAGATGTTGATCACTGGGGTTTGCCCATGGCTGGTTTTTGTTAAAAGAACCTTTGTTCCTTCGTGGCCAGCTGAAGTATCACCATCTGGGGAGCCCTCTGCTGGGGCTGTCACGCGCTGGAGACCAGGCAGGTGCCCCACATCCTGAGGATTCTGTCTGGCATTCCCCATCAGACTGATACCACCACGCCCGCTGGACACTACACCAACATGTCCGCTGGGCCACTGTTGCATTTCTTATATCACTCTTGAGCAAATCTAAGAAAGGAAACGTAAAGAACAGGCGTCTCCGTGTACTTCATTCTAAATTCACTCCTAATCCCTGTGTCTTAATCAGGGGATGGCACCAGCCACATACAGTTTGGGTAACCTTGGTCGTGTCATCTCACTTGCCCATTCATTCATGAATACTTACTCAACAAACGCCGATTGAGCAAGATGTACCTGCTCGCATGGCAGGGAGATGGGTCACTTGCAGCCTCAGCGTGTCCTTGGAGGAAGACGTGGGCCCGATCACTGGTCTTCAGTGATCATGTTGACTCCTAATCCTTATTTTATTAAACCAGTTATGGTGGAGTCAAGGTTATTCCTTTAATAGTTTGAGCCTCACTCCCTAGTGTACTGAAGCGTATGTGGTTGAGAGAGAAAAATGGCAGAGTGGCTGGGAATTTTTGTTATTATTACCCAGAGCGTAATTTCTCTCTTCCTGGATTGTTTGGTTGTGGAGAGCTTTGAGAACTGCTTACCTGATGCTCCCCGAGGGCCTTTCTAGCTCTGACACGCTCGGCGTGCTGAGACAATTTTACCTTTATTTTTTTCATTTTTTCTTTTCATTTAAGACTGTTTCCTGTGCGTATTTCCAAGAACCCTCTTGTCGGTCTCAGGAGCGCTGCTTCCATTCTGCTTAGCAGTGACCCTGTTAGATCTTCCCTCCTGTTCCCTCTGATTTTTCAGAGACCTCATTTCTGTGAATCCCAATTGTGGGCATCTGTGTGCCTCGCCGTACTCAAGGTCCTTGTCTTGGGAATCTCTAGGTTGGTGATTTTCAAGTGGTGTGCCGTGAGAGGATCTTAGGTATGCCGTGAAAAATTTTAAAGGTCACCAATTATTTTCAAAACAAACTCGAAGCACAGTAAGTATTATCTTTCTTTAAATCTCTCTCTCTTTTTTTTTATCAACATAATTTAAGCGTGCCATGGAAGTTTAACTACAAGTTCAGGTGTGCCTGGAGATTAAAAAGGTTGAAAAGCAGGGTGGCGCCTGTGGCTCAAAAGAGCAGGGCGCCGGCCCCATATACTGGAGGTGTGCGGGTTCAAACCCAGGCCTGGCCAAAAACTGCAAAAAAAAAACCAAAAAAACACTGCTATAGGTATTCAGCAACTGCTAGTTGGATGAATTAGTGAATTTTTAGTATTTGTGAATAACTTCACCAGACACACATAATCATACACCCACAGAGACATCAGAACCTTGGATTATTGGATTTCTTTTGTGAGAGTGTTAATTCTCAAGATGGAATTGCTAGATCCAAAGTTCCAACAGGTTTTGTACTTTTATTGACAACTGCCAGATTGCCCTGGCAGTGCTTACCCCTTATGTAGGTGGTGGCATTGCTGATAACGCTTGCGGTGATTCCTTATAACATGTGCTTAAAAAATGAATCAAATTAAAGAGCACGTCCTCTCCCTTTCCTTTTCTCTCTTCAATATTCTTTCTGTCAGGAACACCAGTTATTTCTCCAAAGCCACTGAAATTGGTGCTTTGTGCTCTGAGCAGCCAGAGAGAAAGCAATGGGTTACCCCAGCTCTCCACCCTTTGCCGTTTCTGTGATGATGATGACGATGATGAAGAAAATAACTGTAACAAGTCTGCAAGCGCACTATTAACTCCATTTATGGATGAGGAAAGAAGGCTCAGAGAGGTGAAGTGACTTGCCCTCAGTCACACAGCAAGGATTTAGCAAAGGCAGATTTACATTTGGTTGCATCTGACTCAAAGCCTGGTCTTTTCCCACTAAACTGCAGACACCAGTCCCTGAGTGGATGTTCAGGGTCAGAGCCTGGGAGCAGCAGGTCTGTCAAGTTTGGCAGGGCTGAGCTGGTGATCATCACAGAGGGCACTCATCACGGCGCTAATTACATTAATTGCTGCCCACTCTGTGGCTAGGTGGGTGGCTTGACAACACCTAGCAACACTGGTAAGGATGCCTGGACCTGCCTTTCGTGTGAAAACATCTGACTTTTTTTTTTTTTTTTTTTTTTTTTTAAACGCCTTCCTGTGGTGGCCAAAGATAGTAATTACAGGTTCTATTGGTTGGAAGTTAGCTACTCTCTACCTTGTAGGGGAAAGGTCGAGCCTCGGAACTTTGCCCTCCATCAGCCTTTTTACAGAAAGGGGTGGGAAGCCAAATATTTATTAACTATCAGCTGTGTGCTTAAAATTTTATTCAAGTCATCTTTTATAATCTTCCTGATTTTTCAGAAGCAGGAGTTATATTCTGCTTATTTTGTTTATAAGAGAGCCTAGTCACCTGCTTGGGATCACACAGGCTTAGATCTGAGGACTCGTAGAGGACAAATGTGGTCTGCACAACCTGCATGACGCCACACCTCCCAAGAGGAGGTACAGCAGAGCCTCCATGGTTGACCACCTCCCTACGCTGACCACCTCCTTAAGTTGACCTAATTTTCATAGACCGGACACGCACCACATGTGTGTATCAGTACAGTGGGCCTAGTTCCTTATGCTGACCACCTCCATGTGCTGGCCAGTTTGTTATGGTCCCTTGGGTGTCAACTCAGAGGCTCTACTGTGTAATCTTTCTAATGGCTGGAACTGAAGTATAGACCAGTGGGTCTGAGTCTGTATTTCCCAAGAACAAGCAAGGCATTAGAGATTGGTGTTTCATGCAGTTCCTATTGGTAAACGATGGATGTGTCATATTTCAGCTTTCCAACCTCCAGCCCTTCTGTGAGCTTCTGAAGGAAATTAATAGCACTTTCCAGCTGATTCTGTAAAAAGTAATTTGAAGACTACATCTGTATACTTGTTGGGAATGAACAAGATGGCTTTGGCAATTCAATGTAATTGGGTAAATGACTGAACTTCCAGAGACCCAGATAACAGAGGATAATTTAGGAAGTAGTTGACTTTGGAATGCTGTACGTTTGTGTATGTTATGGGTGTGTTCACATCTATAAGTGTAGGTATATATATCAACAAATGTGTGTGTGTGCGTGCGTGCGCACTCCTCAGGAAGTCTTAGGGCAGTATTGGACTTAGATGACTGTTTCCTTTTATGCCTAGTATTTATCCATAAATGAGATTTAAAATATATTTTATAAAGGTTAGAACAACTATGTTATATAATGATACAGGGTAGTGGTTAAGATATTAGGAGCTAGAACAGGGTTTAAATCTGAGTTCTGTCACTTACCAGCAGCTATGATTTGGGCAAGTCATTTAACCTCTGTAGGCATCAGTTTTCTCATTTCTAAAAATAGGGATAATGATAGCCCTGAACTCATGGGGTTCTTACAAGTCAGGTAGGTTTGTGAGGGCAGGAACCATGTCTGTGCGTCAAGCCAGAATGAGGCTTAAAAAGAACAGCCTCTGGACTTTAATTATGCCTCAATTCTAATTCCAGCACTCCCATGTTGGCTGTGTGACCCTGGAGAAATTACCTAACCTTTCTGGGCCTCAGATTCCTCATCTATACAGTAGAGGATTTTATTTCTACTTCAAATGATTGTGATATGATGAGGGACATACAAAACCTCATTCAGCAGTAAGCAAAGGTTGTGCCCTTTCCCGTATTCCCATCCTAAACTCTGATGATTGCGTTTGATAGGTAATGCAAATTCTTTTCTCTCACATTCCATTTTTTTCTCCTTTTCATCTTTTTTCTTCCTTTTCCTTCTCTTCTCTACAGTTTCCTTTCTTTCTTCTTTTTGGTCAGCTCCCATCTCCTGTAACTTGAGTCCCTCCCTCCAGGCCACCAGTAGCTGTCCCTGGATTTCTGTGACAGCTTTTAAGGTGCTTATTGTTTTATCCCGGGCACAGGCCATCCGTCCACTGCCTGCACCAAACCCTGCTGCTGCTCCGTGCCACTCACCCCAGTGGCCTACAAAGCTGTGTGACCTGCCTCCTCCTGCCCTTCTCTGGCCTGGTCTTTTAATGTGCTGTTCCTTGCCCAGTCTGCTACAGCCTCTGTGGCCTTCTGGCTTTACTGGAACTTTCTAAGCACATTCTTATTCTGTAGTTCTCTCTTCCTCGAGGTATTTGCAGATTTGGTCCAGTCACTTCCTCAGCCTCTGCCCACATGTCATCTTATCAGAAAGGCCTACCTGGATGACCTTATATAAAATAACACCCCCAGTTACCCTCAGACCTCCAGTTTAATTCTTCTTTTTTCACTTATCAATGATGTATTATATTGCACATTTATTGTCTCTCTCCCCCAAATAGAATGTGAGCTCTCTGAGAACAGAGTGTTTTGTTTTCTGCTGTGTTCTCAGAGCCTGGCACATAGTAAGTGCTCAATTAATATTTGCTGACTTTATGAATGCGTGTGGTGACCCCTCTGTGAAATGGCAGGGAGAGCCCTCAGAGACACTTCTGGGGATGGATCTGGTTGGCTCACTGACCAGCACTTCCAAAGAACGGTGGTGAGGAGAAGAATATGGGTGGCTTCTGCGGGGCCCGTGTGCCTTCGGGGCCAGTGCTGTCCCACCTGCAGGCAGTCGAGTGCCTGCTCTCATGCCTGTGCCTTATACCATAGTTGCAATGTTGTCTAGAATCGCCATGGCAGCTTTACAATAGCATTAATTTTGCTCAGATAGATATAGATTGATCACAGATAAAGATGACTCAAGGGCTAAATTTAGCACCACGATAACAAGTTGAAAGTTAGAGGTGCGCTTTCTAATTGTTCCTAGACTGCGAAAACAAAAACACAGCATCTGCTGGTACCGAGTCACTCTCCTCCTCCCTTTCTCTCCCTTGCATGTGTGCTCCCTGTCCAGATTCTGCTCACGTCATAAACTGGTGGTGGCTTAATGAAGTGGCAAATAACATCCGGCGTCTAGGAGTCCAGTCCCTACACCACCACTAGTTCACTGCGAGATCTTGAGCAGGTTGCCTACATCCCTGGGCCTCAGTTTCCTCCTCTGTAAAATGGGCCTACTCGAAGAACAGGTGTTCAATGACAAGTGGCCAAAGAAGGACAGCTGAGTGAGGCACCATGGGAGGGAGGTGCAGCTGCCGGCCACCGTCCATACTGACCCCGATTGTGGTGTTTTCGTAACCTTGGCTTTGGTCAGCCATTGGGACAGGCAAGTGGAGGCCGCCGTGACAAGGCCTTTCAGAATCAGTCCCTCAGAGGGGCTTTCATGGAGGTCTCCTGGGTGCACAGGGAGGGGGGAGATTGGGGTGAATGGGTGGGTGGACATCAAGGCAGTAAGAGGCAGTTTCTGCAAGTATCAGTGCCCTGTGGCTGCTATAACTAATCACCCCAAGCTTGGTGGCTCTAAATGATGGTTGATTCTCTCACCGTCTCTGGCAGGGCTGCCCACCCTTTGCTTGGCCTGTGGTGGCATAATTCCATTCCATGCCTCTATCTTCCTGGGGTCTTCCCCTCTGTGTGTCTCTGGGTCTCAAATCTCCCTCCCATTCCTCTAGTAAGAACCCCAGTCTTTGGATTTGGGACCCATCGTAATTCCAAAACCATCTCCTCTTGAGATCCTTAATTACTTCTGTGAAGACCTTATTTTAGAAATAAGGTCACATTCACAAATATTGGGTCTTGGATGTATCCCTTTGGGGGATACGATCTAGCTCACTACAGTGGCCTCCAGGAATCTCGGAGGGAAAGGAACAGAACACGCACACCTGAGCAGTCAGCAACCCAACATTTCAAGTGAAACGTTCTTAAGACAAATCTTACTTGAAAGTAGTCAGGGGGCTGAGTCAGCCATTGTTTGCTTTCTGAATCCCCGCTATGCTGAGTGCTGGAAGGAGAAATAATAGCGCACAGTCTCTGTCTTCCAGGAGCTCGCAGACTGATGCGAGGAGTGAGAAACAGGTGTTTCCAGTTTGCCGTGGTAGGGGCTTCGTGGAGGTAGGCCCCTGATGCTGGGGGCATCAGTACCCTGGAAGGGCAGTGGTCAGAGAGGGCTTCCTGGAGGAAGTGTTGTCTCACCTGAAGCCCAAAAGTCAAGAGTATAGGAGCCAGCCAGGTTAAAGGGGAAAAGAGTTCTGGGAAGAAGGAACAGAGAAAATAAAGGTTAGTGTCTATGGGTTCTGCACAAAGTATGGGTCTGGGGAGGCAGACGACACCTGTTTGAATAGGATGCTGCAAACATTCAGAGAGCAATGGAGAGAGAGTCACTGAGACATTTCCGGGAGCGTAATGGCATGACCAGATCTGCATATTAAAAATAAACATTAAAGAAAGTCTTTTGAGAAAAGCGATTTTCTAGTAGATTTTAAAATTATATCTATTATGCTTTTTTTTCTTTAAAAAAGAAGTATGACATATATGTAGACAAGAGCACAGGTCGTGAGAGGGGATTTTGATGGATGATCACGAGGAACGCAGACCCGTGTGATATCTCGTGGGCCGTCTGGGTGTCCGCGCCATCTGCGTAGAGGCCCCGGAGAGGGGAGCTCAAGATGGAAAAATGACACGGAATTTCTCTTGTCTGTCCTGGGGAGAAATGGCCCCTATATCAGAAAGGACCTGGGATCTGGAGCAGGAAAACCCAGTTTTGAGCCCCATATCTGGTATTTCCTTTGTGTGGGTTCTCAGGCAAATGGCCACACTTACCCTCAGTTTTGTCATCTGGAGAATGGGCTGGCAGCGTGCACCTCACCAAGATAGTGTACAGGTGAAGTAGGACAGAGCTGGCGAAAGCTCTCTGCGTGGTGCAAAATAGTTGCTTGTATGATTCTCAAATTCCAATCTGTCTGATCCAGACCACTTCACTGAACCTTCCTCCTTCTCCACCTGACATTGGGAAAGATGAGTGAGGGGGGAAGGAGGGAAAAAAATCTCTCTTTTGGAAGCACGTTTGTGGTTTGTCTCTCATTTCAAAATATCTGGACCAAATCCAGAGTGGCTCTCCTGGACTTACTGTCACGTGTCTCACCCAACCAGGCTCAAAGAGGCATGGAGGGGAAGAGGGGCTGGAGCAGGGCCCTGGGAAGAGGTTCAAGGTGAAAAGAAATCCAGGTGTCCTCTCTGAGCCTTCAGTGAGGACCTGCTATCCCCAGCTGGGCCCTGGGCATTTGTGATGGAGGTGGGGGACACAGAAGGGAAACATGGCAGTCCCACTGCACCTGCTGGCAAGTGTGTTGACGCTAAAGGAAAACAGGTGAATTACACAGCAAGGCAAGCCAAAGTCAAGGTCATAGTACCAGAGGCCAAGAGCCCCAAAGGAGGGAAAGAGACCAGTTCACTGGGTAAAACGCTGTAGAGAAGGAGCTCAGGGCTAGACTCTCTCTTCCCTTCCATACCAATGCTCGGTGCTTGTGCAGTGAATACCTTGCAGCATGTAGCTCCTCAAAGCGTTATTTTACACACATTGTCTTACTGGATCCTCACACCTAGACCAAAAGCTAAGTGTTGTAATTACCGTCCTATAGGTGACCGGACTGAGGTTTACAGAGACTTGCTCCAGATCACACCATTGTTAAACGAGGGAAATGCCTTCGAGTTCACCTCCCTCAGGACCCCCAGCTCCTGCACTCCACCGTCCTGTTTCACTGGCTGCACGTGGAAAGGAAGCCGTGCGTTCTACCGGCTGCGTGGTGCCGTGTGCATTTTTGGCACCTGTGTGAACACGCTAATGGGCATGTGCGAGTGTTGTGGGAGAGCATCAGGACTGCATTTTGAGTGGCTAGATGCTGGCGAGGCCTGGCTCAAGGGCAACAGGAAGGGAAGCTTAGCAACCCACTGTGTGGGAGACTAGTCATAGGTGAGAGGGCTGGTTCTTGAACAAACCATTGGGAAACAGGTCTGGTTTAGCCCTGGTGAAACTTTACTTCAGTGGGGGGGGCCTGGGTTTTTCCATGACTGATTTCTAAAGAATAATTCATTCCCCATTTTGTAAAAACAAACAAACAAGCAAATATTTATTTAGCACACACTATGTGCCAGGCACATAGTACTGAGCACTGTACACCTGTGACATCATTTAATTCTCACAAACCCCTGCCAAGAGGGCACCATTCGGGCCACTGCTCAGCCCAGTAGGCACAGTCAGGAAGGTCAGGGGATTTGCTTCAATAGCCATGCTGGTGTGGGGGCAGCCCAGCCACAACAGGCCATGCTGGCATTTTAAAGTGACTGATGAGATATTTCCTTTATCAAGAAAGTTGTACATTATCTCTAATTTATAAAACAGGACACGCCAGTGTACTGATCCTGTTCCTCTCTCCTCTTTTAGAAAAAGAAAGGCTTTACATTTCTATTCCTGAGTAACTAAGCTGCTTTTTCCTAGAGGTAAAAATCTCCACTCTAGGTCACTTGAGCGGGATTGGCAAGAGGGTACAGTTGCCACACTTGCTCTCATTTGGTCCATTTTCATCTTCTTTTTCTAAAGTACATGGCCTCCTTTCACGACAGCTCTGGCTCCCCCACCCCCATCACCACAGTATGTATCAAGGAGGGTGGGGACCTGTGGCTTGGATGCACCTGTGGTCAGACCTGGTGTGCATGGAGTCCAGAGGGACCTCTGGGGTTTGAGGTGGGCTCTACCAGTTTCCTAAAGACCTCTAGTCCCTACTTTGCCAGTGACACCATAGAAAGTCATTTGAGAACATTTGAGAACTGAGACAAGTGTTTGGGCCACTATCTCCCTTTAAGAGTAGGTGGCAGTTTTGGAATGTTCGAATAGACGAAATACTTCTCACTGGGCAGATGGATTGACGAAAACTTCCAGAAGCAGAATAAATAATAAATAAAAAGGCTTTTGCAACCCTAGGGCCTGTCCTTATATAATATCTCCTTTAAGGCCTACAAAGCAGGGAACAGGGGGAGGAAGACAAGCAGAGTGAGCTCTTAGCATGGGCCGTGGTGGAGATATTCTGAGACCCGGGTACATCTCTGAGCCTCAATTTTCTCTTTGTTTGGTAAAAGTAATGCTCTCCCTCCCCCAGCCCTTGCCCCTGAAGGCTGCTGTAAGAATGAGATGAGAGTATGTTTACGATTTTGTAGCAGAGGCCCAACTCAGAGCAGGTGCCTAGGCCAAAGTCAGGAGGCCCGGTGGTATACTCGCGACTCTGCCCTGAACCCCACATCTCTCCTCTCTAGGCTCCTTTTCTGCGAAATGAGGGAATTTGAGTACGGCATTGTTTTTCTCTTTGTCTCTTTTTCATCCCTTTTGACTCTAAATGCCATGATTCTTTTCTCTAAGTGGAGGATTAGAGGCAACTTTTAGGAGATAAATGAATAATTTGCTATTTAGCTATTCAGTTGTTCAACAAATATTTAATGAGGATCCACTATATGTTGGCCACAGTGCCAAGTAATGCATACGGGATAGCAAACAGAATCCGCAGTGCTCGGTGGTACGTGCAGGAGAACGGCAGCTGCTCTCAGAACTTCTAGTTTAGTGTGAGGCTGTGGGGAGGAACCTCCTCGTCTCAGACATTTGAAGAAGTTCCGGGGCTCCAAGGAGAACACAGTTAATAGGATAACCTCAGGCGTGTAGTAGGAGTTCGAATGTTTGTTAAATGAATAAATCAATGCCAGTACCTTAAGGAAGCTTTTGTGATGACCCTAGATTGGAAGATGTTTCTTGGAGTCCAGAAAGACTGTGGTCACCTTGGCAAAGGGTGTGGAATTGCTCAATAGTTTGTTTGTTGAGACATCTGTGGATGGGAGGATCTGCCCGTACCTGCCCGGTTCTCAAGGGGGCCACTTACCAGGAACAAGGATGGTTTCACATGCTAGGTCTTTTTCCCAAAGGTGGAGCCAGTGCAGGTGCCAGAACCTAAGGAGAGAAGGGGAAGAGTGGTCAGAGAAAAATGCCAGTGTTAGTACAACATTTCGGCTGAGCCCAGAGGACCTTTGGAGGTCTAGAGTCTCATCTGTATCCTGCCAGAGGGCAAACTGGGACTCAGGTAGGATGTATGTCCAGTCGAGAGTTGGGCCCAGACCCATGGTCCAGGGGCTGCCTGGGGATGTGGGAAGAACAAGGGCGTAGAAGTTGGAGGTTGACTTGGGTTGGGAGGCTGTGGAACTTTGAGCAAATCACTTAATATTTCTAATAATAATTATAGAAATATTATAGAAATTATAGAAATATTTTTATAATAATTCTATAATTATAAAATTATAGAAATTTTTATAAAATTATTATAAAATTATAGAAATATTTCTATAATAATTATAGAAATATTAAGTGATTCCTTAATCCGTTTTTATATTTGAGTCTGTTGCCCCAGGCTAGAGTGCTGTGGCCTCAGCCTAACTCACTGCAGCCTCAAACTCCTAGGTTCAAGCAATCCTCCTACCTCAGCCTTCTGAACAACAGGTGCCACCATCACACCCAGCTACAGCTTCCACATCTGTTAAAATGACATTACAGCGATGACCCCTGTAAGATATCATGAGGCGTAATGTGTCTCAGGCACTAAAACCAGCACTTGGTTGGTATTCGTGATTCTTACATTATTAGGACCAAGCTGCTGTTTCTGTGCAATATCAAAAGATAGTGTGGTAAGGACAACTTGGAGGACAGAGAAGAAGGTTGTATTAGCTTCAAACAGTGAAATGAGACTGAGCAGATTTGGAGGAATTTAACTCTGGCTTAACTCACCCACGAACCAGCCGTTGTTTATACCCTGTTTGAGGCTTAGTTTTCTCTTCTGTTAAATGGGGATAATTTTTATGCTCAACCTTTTCTCATCAACCCATTGAACACTTATTGAAGGCTTATTAGGAGCTTTAATATACTTGGTGCTGAAGATACAGGAATAGGACACACTCCCTGTCCCTAGGAGCTCACTAGTGACAGACTGTTAAACAGGTGCGTAGAATAGAGTATAGTAAGAGCCTAGCAGGGGCCTAGCCTTATCTAGGACTGGACAAGAAAGGCTTCCTGGGGGAGGTGACCTTTAAAGCTGAAGGTTGAAGGATGAATAACCGAGCAAAAGTAAGAAAGAAAGCAGGGAACTGGAAAGGGCATCCTAGGAAGAAGAAATTGCAGGTGCAAAGGCAAGGAGGTCAGAGGGCACAGCGGTGGCGTGATGTGGCTGGATGAGCTTGATTTTGTGCAGTGACAACTTTGTTGTGAAGGCAAGGGCAGCCACTGGGAGGGTTTAAGCAAGGGAGTTGGGAGTAACATGATCCTATTTGCTTTTTAGAAAGAATCCTCAGGGTGGTATGTACTTGTGTGAAGTCTTATTACTGAGAACAGTTGGAGTAAGTGGATTCCTGTCTCTTCCCTCCCTCTCCTTCCCCTGCCCTGGTAAGATGGCTCACGTCAGGTGAAATGAGCCACGCGGACATGGTGCTTGTGCCTGGCACGTAGTAGGTGCCCAATTAGCATACATTCTTCCCCTTTTTATTTTATTTTTTTTTTCTTCCCCCTTTTAAATGTAGCTCCCAAAAGAGAAATCCCCTGGCACGAAGCACAAGTTAGGGCAAAGAACTTGAGGGCGAGGTAGTGGCTGTTGGTTTTTTGGCTGGTATTTGGGCATAGCCGACAAGATTTAGGTCAGAGGAAGTTCCCCAGACAGTTCAGCCTCAACCAGTCATCTGGGGTTTCAGGGAGGGCAAGAGACGGTCCCCATATTGGCGGGCCCCCCCGGGCCGGGGGGGCTGGGCGCCCCGCGCCCAGCGGGGGGGGGGGGTGG
>CAUYPK010160220.1:0-27633 GCA_963574355.1 Loris lydekkerianus | reverse complement strand
ACTGGTTAACATAGCCTTCCCTGCAATTTCACAGTTATTGTGTTAAGACATTTACATTCCACATTTACTAAGTTTCACATATACCATTGTAAGATGCACCACAAGTGTATTCTCACCAATCCCCCTCCTTCCACCCACCTCTCCTCTCCCTTCCCTCCCTTTCCCCTTCGCCCTATTCCTAGGTTGCAAATGGGTTACAGCATTCATGTGAAAGCCCTAAATTAGTTTCATAGTAGGGGTGAGTACATTGGATACTTTTTCTTCCATTTTGGGGATACTTTACTAAGAAGGATATGTTTCAGCTCCATTCTGTGAAGTTTCTTTAGGAATTCAGAAGCCTAAATAAGAAGCTATGCCTTTCAGAGGTTAAAAATAGTGACACTTTTGATACAGAAGCTCTTCATATCCCATTTGAAGCTTTCCCGGGTACTGTAAATATGATCAGCTCTATATGAAATATACATCTTTCCATAATGAGCCTTGATATTGCTGATGTCCAAAGAGCTGTGTCCTGGATCTTACAAAGCTGATACCTCTTGTACTTCCCATGTTGGAAGCTCCCCCACAAAAGAGTTAGCCTACCATTTTGTTCCTTTGGCCACAAGTTTAAATTGGTTCTTTTATTTATTTTTTTTCTTTTCATTAAGACATTAAGACATATACACATAGATCATGACATTTTTATGATTATGCATAATAATACATTTATGCATTTGTGGGGTACAATGTGTTGATTTTTTATACAATTTGGAATGCTTACATCAAACTAATTAATATAGTTTTCACCTCATTTACTTAATTATTGTGTTAAGACCTATATTCAACATACTCGGTACTTTTATGAAACCAATTTATAATGAATCTATTAAGTACAGAACATAAATTGGTTCCTTTAAATCAATCTTAGAGGAACTAAACTTTACAAAGGCAGTCTTTAGATCAGCTTATTTCATCTTTCATATCTTTAAAGCCAAACTATGCTCTGGCATTTGTTTCAATAGTTCAGACTGCCAAACTTCAGATAGTTAAAAACTATAATATCTCCATGACTTTACCAGATCTGCTTACCATCTGAAATATTTAAACACATTCCAAATAAGCATATCGTTTAGCTTTATTTTGTGCTAAGCAATAATGACCATAAATGTATTGGTTAGATATATACGCTATATTTTTTCTAATACATATAAAAACAAACACAATGGAATACAAAACATGTGACCTTGTATCAATAGAAATAAATCTGAGTGCCAGTGTGGCTTGTAGCACACACTGAGAAAATAGTCCTGTACACAGCTTGCCAATTCAGGGTAGATCAGAATAAATATGTGCCTCTAAAGTTGATATATTGTTGGTATATAATAATTTAGGACTTCCGTATACCAAGCCCACAGGCTAATAAGCATTTTTGGAGCCCACTAATAAACATAGTTAATAGCAATGGAAACAGAGGTCTATAAAATACCTGCTAAACAACTTATGCCAAAGCCCAGTGATATATTAAGTTTTTTTTAAAAATTGTTATTTGTAAACAAGACATTGGTGGAATCATTTTCTGAACTCCTGAAACATTAGTTTTAACCTTCATGTTGAAAACCTTATGCTATGGTATGTAACATGACAAACCTAAATATACCATGTACTCATAAGTGTTTTATATGCATACTGTTTTCTCACATTGACTACAAGCTCTTTGAAGACTGACTTCATTCTTATGCTTCACAGAAAACCTGATGCACGTAATAAGTTGCACAACATAATAAGATGCACAACGATATTGTGTTGAACAAATATCGACAAATAATAAAAAGGCATTCTTGAATAACATTTCTAATATTCCTAAAGATAGACAAAAAGCAAGCACTGGATATATGACCTGGGTGGTAAAGATTTTAGCCTTACTAATCTTCATGATGATCTTCATTCTAATACGCTGAGAAATCTTGTAAACATAAAGTATTTTCCATAAATAGTTTAACATGCAAAGATGAACAGTAAACAAAATGTCTTTAAGAAAATGTCTTCTATCAATGGTCATGGAATTATAGTCTCATGTAAAAATTCTTTTTCTTTTTTTGTGGAATACATTCATTTATTGCTTATGGAGTACCCATTTCCAGCACCCAGATTTTCTTTGGAAAATGACCTTCCCTAACTGTGATAATCACACTACTCCAGCGGGCCTGACCCTATTCCCAAATCCAGAAACAAAACCTGGCTGGCTAAAGACAATAAATAAGGTAAATTTCATTTTCTTTTCTCCTGACAGCAATTGGTTCATAGATGGACAACTCAGGCCTTAACTCTAAGTGACACGCACCTGATCAGTTTTGATAGGTAAAGGACAGTTTCCCATCTATGCTAGATATGGATAAGATAGCATGTACGGTTGGCACCCGTAGCTCAGTGTGTAGGGTGCTGGCCACATACACTCAGGCTGATGGGTTCGAACCCGGCCCAGACCAGCTAAACAACAATGACAACTGCAACAACAAAAAAATAGCCAGGCGTTGTGATGGGTGGCTGTAGTCCCAGCTACTCTGGAGGCTGAGGCAAGAGAATCGCCTAAGTCCAAGAGCTGGAAGTAGCTGTGAGCTGCGATGCCACAGCACTCTACCCAGGGTGACAAAGTAGACTTTGTCTCTAAACAAACAAACAAAAAAAAGTAATAATAATTTGAATATATGCCCTCCTACATCAGTGGCCCTCTGTTGCCTAAATACAAACTCCTTAATGGTATAAAAGGTTCTTTATAACCTGATCTCTGCCTCCCGTCTTCATAGTCTCACATTCTTCCCTGCCTCTACGAAGGGGGACAGGATGTGCTTTCTTTCTTTCTTTTTTTTTTTTTTTCTCTTTCTGTGGATGATTTTATTTATTTATTTTTATTATTAAATCATAGCTGTGTACAAAGTGTAGTTTTTATTTCAGTAGATCCCGAACAGAAGTACTTCTTTGACTGGATAAAAATATATAAATAACAAATAGGGTATTTTCACATTTCAAGCTGTTCCTGCATAGCTTTTAATAGCATCTTAAGAAGAAGAGTACAAATAACGTGAGTTCAATATCCAGCCAGTCTATTGATAAACTGAGTCTGCCAGGCTGTGATTTTAAACATGAGGTATCATAACAGCTCATAGAGGCAAAAAAGACTAACAACTTCCACATTCTGTTTTCTGTGATGGAATCTTCTCTGAATATCCCCAGGCCACTGTTCTTGTTTATTTCTGCAAAACAAGATTATTTGAGGTTGTGAGAGAAGAAAAGCTTCACTTAATGAACATCATTTGGAGAATACTGTTGTGAGGTGTCTGATTCCCATTGATTGTAAACGTTTCAGCTAGTCACCAGAGGCTACAGACTCACACACAGCCCCACACGTGCGCATCTAAACTCCTGGATGAGAACAAATCAAAGAAGCCTATTGTGTTAACCACTTTTTATGAAAAAAGCCAATTCTACTTAATTTTGCATTGCTCATTGTACAGTTTGCGGAATATTGAGGCAGTTGTTTAAACACTCATAAGCTTGAAAATCGAAATGCTGGGTTTAAGCGCGTCTGTATCACAGAGAGAGTTTAGGGAAAAGTAACTTGTAGAAAGAAAAAGGGGGGGGGGACAGGAGGAGAGAACCACAGTGATATCCTTAGGCTGGATAAAGTAAAGGATAATATACATTCAAGTTGTGAAGCTCTGTACAAGTTCTAGTTGTTATTATTGGAAAGTATTAAGTCATCTGCATTGCAAAGCATCCTGCAAACGCAACAATAAGAATTCTACAGAGAGAGGTAAAACATGTTCTTTTGCCAGGACTGCCATCAAAAAACAGCACAAAATAAATGGCTTAGACAGTGGAAATTAATTTCTTCACAGATTTGGAGGTGGAAGACTGAGATAAAGGAAGACAAGGACATAGGGATCAATATTTGAGAAGTGTAGTGCAGCTTTTAAACAGATACCAGTTTTTATATTCCCATCAAAACACATACACATGGAATATATTCAAATAACGTTGCATTTTAATAGGCATGTGTGTGTGTCATACCTAGTCACAGCTTGTCATGCGTCCTAGGACACATACCTTCATCACTGCATGAATGTATAAGCCTGTGGAAAACACTCTGTATCGGGACATATAAATGAGTGTCAAAGCAAATTTTAAATTGATACATACATTTTATTTTTTAATATCTTTCCTAAATTTCAGTGGCATCAAAGGATTGTAGCCATCCTGAAAAGTAAAAGGTGACCGGTGTTTATTTGCACATATATTTATTTGATATGCAGTATATTACTTAATTCTAAAACATTATAAAATACTGTAAGAATTTATGTAATTTTTATTAACAGTTATCAATCATACAAATTTCAATTATATTTAAATAATTGTGGAAAGTAATTGAGCTTATTCTAGCCTGAAGTTAAATTCCCAGGTAGAGAAAAAAGTAAAAAATTAGCAAATGTCAAAAGCCATAAAATGTTTTCTGTGAGAGCATACTCTGAGTCCCAAAGTTTGGAATGTATCTTTCCATGAAATGTTTATTGGTCCTTATGAAAGCTGTGGTCTTTTACTTTTCAATATTAGATATTTCATATATTATATATATAATATATATAATCTAATAATTAATTAAATTTGCAAACTAATCCTAGAAAAAGTGCTGCATACCTCATCACTATGGTTACCTTCAAAGTACTTCCCTAGGGAAGCTATGTACCAACACCTAGTCCACCTTTTCAAAGTAATTTTGGATCTCTTATCTGGAATGACTATCATAGTTGTCATCATATGAGCCATGACAATTAAATTTGTGAACTTGCCACCATGCCCTTAACATTGGCAACAATGTACAAACAGCTAGGTAAGGTTTCACAACTTTGACATATCAATGTCTCACAGGTGTGTTCATGTGGCTGTGTGGTGGTGTCTTGCTGAATTAGTATTCATTATTATTATTTTTTTCTTTTCAGACCAAGTCTCACTGTTGCCTTTGGTAGAGTACTGTGGTGTCACAGCTCACAGCAACCTCAAACTCTTGGGCTCGAGTAATTCTCTTGCCTCAGCCTCCCAAGTAGCTAAGACCTACAGGCACCAGCCACAATGTCTGGCTATTTTGTTATTGTTGTTTAACTGGCCCGGGCTGGATTTGAACCTGCCAACCTCAGTGTATGTGGCTGGCACCATAACCACTGTGCTACGGGTGCCAAGCCTGGTATTCATTATTATTGTTGTGTGTTTTTTTGTGTGCCACAGCTCTGATGGTCATTCCACAAAAGGAGTTTCAAAATTACTCTGAAGGGTGGACTAAGCTCTGGCATTGATGCATAGCTTCTAAAAAGGAGGACTTGGAAGATGACCACAGTGGTATTCAGTAATGAGGTACATGGCATTCTTTTAAGGATGCGTTTGCAAACTTAATCATCCGATTTCATATACAAATATTATATATTCAATAGTATGTATATACATATAAATTTTACATATAAGAAGTTCTTTACCTTAACAATAAAATATGGGTTAGTAAAATAACCATTTATTGTTTATATTAAAGGCGCTGAAGTTTAGAAACAAAGATTTAGTACCTTTGTTTTATTTCATGATTTTTTTTTTCAAATTAGGAATGGATATACCCTGAAGGTAAGAATGCTAACATTTCTTCTTTTGGTGTTTCTAAGGCACCTTTACTGGAAAACCCAACTCGAATCATCAACTAGATTATATAAAATATCATATCAAGTGGTGATCTTACTTTAATCCTCTTTCTAATATAATATTTAAATGATACTGACATTAACTATGTGTAAGAAATATGGATTATAAAATGTTCTGAACAAATTAATTTTCCAGATAACTAAAATTTTCCTCCTTCAGTTCTAAAAATGTGTTTTTAATTACATTTTGATCAATAAGTTTTGAAACTATATTACCTATTTTCCCACTTTTTCATAATTAAGATCATGAAAATTCTTTAATCTGTTTATAAAGAATAAAATCTACTGCTATGAAAATCTACTCTTTTTTAGTAGTACAGTATTCTACCTAATTTGTTTTTTGTTTCTGAAATACTAGTAATATTGAAATGTTTTTAGTTATTCTCTTTTTCTCTCATTGTTTTATAATGCTATTTGGCAATTTATTAGTCCAAATTGCCATCAGACAAACAGATTTCTCATACCTTATCTTTTGTGAAGGGAGAGAATAGAAACTAAGTTACTGTAAGTTATATTCAGCAAGTCTCTGACTGAAAACCTAACAAGGAAGGAGCTAAATTTTCATTCAGGGATTTTGAATTGGTATTATGTAGCAGAGAACTAAAATACTTAAAAACTGACCTGAGTGTAAGTATGTTCCGGAGTGAAAACAACCTCAATAAGTTGACCAAACCAGGTGGGCCTTACAGAGTCACTGAAGGAGGAAAAGATCAGAGTACAATTCTAAAAATTGGTAGAAGAGTTTCTTTTTTATATTATGGAACACATCCGCTCCTGCAAATTCAGAAAGATTCCTGCTTTTAATGCCAGAAATTCTATTAATCATTCTGCTAGAATTAGTCAAGCACACCTTCCTTTCACCCTTGATCTAGTAAGCTCCTTGAAGACAAGGGCTTTTTTCTTAATCTTTATAACTTCCATAGACCTTCTGCAATAACTTCAAAGTTTACTTAAATAAGTGTGTGCTGAATTTCCAAGTCTTTGTCTTAACTTTATAACATGGTCTTAAACCAGGAAGCGGGTGACCACTTCCACAGAGGAAGTCAGGTGCCTGCACCAATCTTTCTGTTCAGTCCACCTTAGCCATCTTGTGGTTGACACAATCACGTTTTCAAAAATTTCTCTCTATTCAAGGTAGTGCAAAATGAAGATCTCTTCTTAAAACTGAAAACTTATTTCATTTTAAAATTCTTCTTCCTGATTTCTCCCACAAGACAGGAGAAGATTCAATGTAAAATTTTTTTTGAAAGATTCCTCTGGGATACCCATAGGTCTGTAGGGTAGATGTTAAAATTGATTCTAATATTGGGAGACACACATCTGTGTCTTCTATGGTGTGTGCAGACACATTTAGACACATTTCTGGGCTTCAAACTGTGTGCATGTATTAGGCTTTGAACATTTGCTTCCTAATATTTTTACTATTTTCATTTTTGAAGGAATTTTAACTTGTATTTTTGTCCTATTATAGGATAGGTCACAATTATAGATAAGATAATAAATATAAAGGCATCTCCACCTAAGGAAAACTTAAAGTAAGTTTCTTAACGAGAGAAAGATTTAATAGATATGATGTCATCTCTCTATATCATGCATGCCAACAAGCAGAACAGAAATACAATACAACTCAGGCAGTGCTGGAAAGCCATTTGTTAACTATTTTCAGCTGCAAAGAGTAGAGCCAAACCTATGAGGTTGGAGTGCATTAAGTAAAGTCTTGAAAGCTTTATTCTATTTATTTATTTTTCTTCCTTTTATAAATTTTGGATTAATATGAGAGTACAAATGATTAGGGTACATTGTTTGCATTTCTAAGGTAAAGTTCCAGTTGTAGTTGAGCCCTTTACCCAGGGATGTGCCGTACACTCTTACACTGTGTCTGTTAGGTGAGAGCTTACCAATCCCCGTTCCTTCCTCCTTTCTTTTTCCCAGCTTTTCCTTTCCCCTGACTTGAAAAGCTTCTGCACAGCTAAGGCTACAAAAACTAAAGTAAAATAAGTCCTCAGAATGAGAAAAGATATCTGCATGCTATGAATGTGACAATGGGCTGATAACTAGAATCGTCAGAGAACTCAAGTTAATGAACAAGAAGAGAGCCAACAACCACATGTATAAGTGGGCAAGAGATTGGAACAGAAACTTCTCTGAAGAAGATAGACAAATGGCCAACAAACACATGAAAAAATGCTCATCATTCCTAGTCATCAGAGAAATGCAAATCCCAGTCAGAATCACCTTTATCACAAAATCCCAATGGTGCAGATGCTGGCGTGGATGTGGAGAGAAGAGAACACTTTTACATTGCTAGTGGGATTGCAAACTAATACAACCTCTATGGAAAGAAACAGGGAGAATCCACAAAGAGCTAAAAGTAGATATTCTGTTTGCTTTCATAATCCCATTACTAGATATCTACTCAGAAGAAGAAAAAAAAAAACATTTTAACATAAGGACATTTGTTTATTACAGCTTAGTCCACATTGCAAGATGTGGAATCAATCCAAGTGTCCATCAACTCATGAATAGATTAATGAACTGTGGAATACTATTCCACTATAACATGGAATACTATTCAACCATAAAAAGATAGAGACTTCACATGTTTTGAATTTACCTGGATGGAGTTGAAGCACATTCTTCTTAGTGATGTATCACAAGAATGGAAATAAGTATCTGGTGTACTTAACACTAATATAAAACCAACAGATCAGCAACTAAATGTCCATACTTTACTTTTTAAATCTCCTTCTAGTCACTGAGGGAAGAAGAGCCACTAAAATAAACTTCAGAATCAAAATTTGGGGGAGGAGGATCAATAAAGTCTATCTGCCAATTTACTTAATGGAAGAAAGGAAAGCAAATGGATAATGCAAATAGAAAAATTCTATCTCTATGTGTTCTCCACTCATTGAAAATCTTAACAACCAAACTTTTGGCAAGAGAAATAGTAGAAGTTCTAAGTCAGTGGTCCTCGAATCTCTAAGTGGGCCATTGACAGGAGACAGGGAGGTCAAATCCTGCTGGACATCTATTAAAGATTTCATTTATTTATTTTTCTTCCTTTTTTAAAAATTTCAGATCAATATGAGGGTACAATTGATGAGGTTACCTTGTTTGCATTTCTAAGGTAAAGTGTCTGCTCGCATGCATGCATTTATCTGCAGAAAAATTCCAAAAATATCCATTATGAAGAAAGTTTAAGAACCACTGCTTTATAGCACAATAACTATGTCCTTACCCCTTTCATATTCCGATATATAAGACTTTCAGTATTATTTCAGATAAATTAAAAAATCACAAACTGAAATATAAAAGAGAATTTAGTGGTCATTGTGTACAAACTTCTAAAAGTTTACTGACCTAATTTTCCATCATGTATTTCCTAATTATAGAATACTCTAAGAAGATTCACCATACTTTTCTTAGAGGACCACATGGCAAATATTTTAGGCTTTGGGAGACAACAGACAACATCCCAGTTATTATATAGATAAACATATAACTCTTTCAAATGTAGCCATTAAAAATACAAAACAAAAACAGATAATGTGCCCAATTTTACCTGCGGTTTGTGAATTCTGGTTTATAAGAACAATTAAACCTTTATAGTATCAGATGAGTTTTAGCTTCATGATATGAATCGACAGGATTATTTACATTTTGAAGGTGAGAGACCATTCCTGCAAATTTAATTTAAATTTGGCTATGTATCATATTCTCAAAGATCGTTTTCTATATAATATTCATCTGAATTTGTGCTGAAACCTGCTTTTCTCATTAGATTTCTTGAAGGTTAGGCTGTGTTTATTTCATCGTGTTCCTTCAGGCCACTCTTAAATTGCCTTTCACTCAATACATATTTCTTAAAGGAATAAATGAAATTAAAAAATTAAAATATTTACTTTCTAATCATGTCTAGTAAATGTCACAAATTTAGTGTAGCTCTAAAAGTGTTCCAAAGAAAAGAAAGAAACAATTTATGTATATTTGAGAGGTGTTTTAGCCATCAAAATTTACATCTCCACGAATAGAAGAGTGGGATTACCTCATCAATAAACAACAAGAAGGAATTTATGTTTAAGGATGCAGCATGGCCTCTGGACCTGTATGGCCTGAGTTAAAAATTCATTTTTACTCAGTTAACTGTATTACTTGGGCAAATACTTATACCCTCTGAACCCGTATTTTTTATCTGTATAATAAAGACATAAAATAGTACCTATTTCATAAGGTTTTGTGAGAATTACTAATATAAAATATATTGGAATGTATTGTAGAGCCAAAAACATAATAATATGCACTCAAGTGATTGCTATTATGTATACTAATGATTTGGCAAATAAATTATGTGGTTCCAAAAGTTTTTCATTGTGATTATTTTTCCATTTAGGTTTGCATGAATAGTTAGTTTACATCTAAACTATGCAACAAAGAATTATAAAACTGACTGATAAGATAAAACCAATGTAGTATTCAAATTTTGTTATAAGCTTCTCAATAAATATTTATTTCATATACACACATGGGAACAAGGTTTTCTGAAACATTGTTTATTTCTCTATCCATATCAAATGAACACAATTTTATGTGTTACCCATTATCAAATTGCTTTCGTAGTTCTACTACTCATGTTCATATCTTAAATCCTCCATTTCTTTTCCTGCAACCATAAATGGAAAAAATGAAGTCATTCTGATTTCCAGAGAGGCATATGAACATTAAAATGTAGCTTAAAGTTTAGCTAGCACAGTTATTTCCAAAGATATCTTTTGTGCTTTCCTGCTGAGGATGGAAGTGTTGTAGTGATGTGTTTATTTTAAATATCTATAGGCTTTTTCCCTTAAGATATGATATAATTTTGTTCCTATTGTATCCGCTTGTTTATTCTTTTAATTGCTCCTTTATGAAGAGATTTGATGAGTGTGAAAAGCCCTACAACTTCCTCTAATGACCTCTTTCCCAGAAGTAAAGCCAGGCTTAATCATTGTAATCCACTGAATATACAATTGACAGTGTACCAGACTGAAGATGTTGCTAAATGATCTATGCATGTTGAAAGGTACGCCAGCTGAAACCTTGATGGATTATTACCAACCCCCTAAGGGAGGACCAAATTTTCAGTGCACACCTGACAGCCATTAAGCAAGTCTGACTGCCTAGAAATACTTACTCTGTTCCTCAGGTTGATGGAATGTCTGTACTTAGTGAAGTTGATGACATTCTGTGTCTAGCCCATTTTTCATCACCAGTGGGGTGACACATGATTTCATAATTGGTCCAGTATTACACACTTTCCCTTATGTGGCTATGAACAAGAAAACAATAAAACGGCTGGAAACTGATTTGAAATATAATTTTTGTATTCTAAGAAGCACATTAACTCAGTGTACATGCTGCCCCAAGCATCTCTGAAGCAGTCAACCAGGAAATGTGCCATAGTGTTGATTGCTTTATAAAAATGTACATACAGCATAAAGTGAGTGTCAATAAGCCAGATTAAAGAGTTGGCCACATATTAGGGGCTGATATCCTTAAGAAGAAGAAACACACAGTTTAGCCTAAAAGGAAAACAATCACACAGAGTTTTAGTTAAAATATGAAGATGAAAACTGAGATTAAATTATCCCATGTTTAGAGTGCTATGCTATCTATAATTCACAATAAGAAATGTAGGAAATTGAGCAAGAGTGGTAGATATATTTCAATAGATATCAGTTTGTTTCTTTACTGTAAACATTTTAATCCCTCTTTGCACTGACATTGAATCTACTAAATTCATATAATAAACACATATCAAAGGATTTTCATGTTTCAGCCATAATAAAAATTGTTGGAAACCCCCCAAAAAATGATTAACAGAAAATTCCTGTCTCCAAGTATCCAATAACTTAGCAATTATAAAATATAAATTCTATATATAATCTATAATGTGAATGACTAAAAATTAAGGACTATACACATAATTTTTTATTTTTTTTAATATTTCTAGTACATAGCACAATGATGAATTTGAAGTAGATGCTCAATTAATACTTGTACTGTGAAACAATTGTGAAATCCATTCGAGAAAAAATGGTGCTAAAAAGAAAACAAAATTTCCAGATTTAGCCCACACCACAAAATCCCCAAACTGCAGAAGTTGGCATGGATGTGCAGAGAAAGCAACACTTCTACACTGCTGGTGAGACTGCAAATGAATACAGTCTTTTTGGAAAGAAGTATGGAGAATTCTAAAGGAACTAACAGTTGACCTACTTTTTGATCCCACAATTCCATTACTAGGTATCTACCCAGATAAACAAAAATCATTTTACAACAAAGACATTTTGCAGCAGAATGTTTATTGCAGCACAATTCATAATTGTCAAGTCATGAAAGCAGTCCAAATCCCCATCAACCCATGAAGGGATTAACAAATCATGGTATGTGTATACCACAAAATACTATTCAGCCGTTAAAAAAGATGGAAACTTTACATCGTCTATGAATACATGGATGGAGTTGGAACATATTCTTCTCAGTAAAGTATCTCAAGAATGGGGAAAAAAGGTATCCAATGTAGTCAATACTATTATAAAACCAATAGATAATCACCTACCCATTCATATGAATGATAAATCATAAATACTGTTTAGCAAGAAGGACGGGAGAGCAGAGAAAGGGGAGGAGATGGGAGAGAGATAGTGGAGGGAGGTGGGAAGGTATTTGGTGGGATGTTGCCTAATATACATAACATGAGGGTATATTTTAAAAAAACCAAGAGTAAATTATAAATGTCTTACCACAAAAAACAAATGAGGTGATGGTTATATTAATCACTTTGATTTAAGTTTTGGACATTTTATATCAAATCATCACACTGTACCCCATAAATGTACACAGTTATGATTTAGCAAAAAAATTAAACTAAAAAAGTAAGAAAAATAGCAATAATAATGGAGCATAATTTTAAAATGACATAATAGACAATCTCAGGATATTTATTTTCCGCTAATGATGTTTTATGCTAGAAACTTTCTTTCAAAATTTAACTTTAGAAGATACTTGTTCAATATATGTAACCAAATACATAATACATAATACCCAGTACACACACCCCACACAGACATATCATGTAGTTCTAGGTTTAATGTCACTCATAAAAGAAAGTGCTAAAATGTATTCACAGTTAATAAAAGTCTATGACTTTTGGGATCATCCAATCTTTAAATGTTTCCTTTTTCAAGCTTTTAGTTTATCATTCTGTAAAATGTACTTTTGGAATGACCTATATAGGGCTTTGGTAAGTTAAGAAAACTAAGTTACCATTTGTCAATTTTCTAACAAACATGTAGAATTGTTGAAGGATCATCTGAGGTGATCAGGAAGTTACTATGCAAGAAGAGCTACTTTATTTGTGGCTGGGAAGGTGGATAATATTTCAAAAGGCAAGATGAGGCTGGGAAAAGAACTCCTGGCAGAGAGCACTGTATGAGCACAGGCATAGAATAAGCAGAGAGCAAATCATACCGTGCAAAAAGGGAATATTCTACATTGAGTTCACCAGAAGGTTTATATTAGGAAATTGTAGGTATAAGTCTCATCAGACAAATTAATATAAAGTTAAGAAAAACCTAGAATTTGAGTCGTGAAATATGGATTTACTAGTAAATAAGTGAGGAGACCTTGAAAGTGGTCATATAAAGTTCTGACAATTATCATCTAGGTAAATGAGTCAGATGGCAGCAATCAGGATAAGTTAAATACCTTAGTTATGGAGCACTAGCTAGAGTAACTTACTGTAAAATTACTATTAAGATTGCCTGCCTGATTTTTCTTTTAGAAAATATCTCTATCCCTTAAAACATTTTATATATTAATAAATTGTAAATCCATATGCCTATATGTATATATAGATAGATTTTTTGTCCTCATTAACCAACCCCCACCCCACATTCCTTCTCCAGCCTTTAGTAACCACCATTCCAGTCACTCCCTTAATGAGTTCAATTTGTTTAGCTCTCACATCTGAAGGAGAATGTGTGACATTTATTTGTCTTTCAGTGGCTGGCATATTTCACTTAATATAAAGTCCTCCAGTTCCATTCATGTTGTTGCAAATGGTAGAATTTTATTATGTTTTATGGTACAATAACATTCCATATATACATATACATATATATAAACTATATATTCCATATATATATATATATATATATATATATATATACTGACCTAGGAATAATAAAATTTCTATATAAATATAATTACAGTATTTCACATAATCATTACCCAATACAATCAAATTTCACCCTCTTCTGATAACATCATTCCTTCCGATATATAATACATATATATGTATATATGAAATATATCATATATTATATATATAATGCTTTTTTATTTTTTGTTGTTTTTTTGTTTTAAGGCTAGTCAAATAAAGCAGTGAGATTAGAGGAAAAAAAAAAACAAAAAAAACAAAGAAATCTCTACTGGTTTCAATCAGTGGTGCATTGGGACCATCTTCCATTATTATTTTTATCCATTCCTCTTTGAGGGTCAGTTAGGTTGACTCCATATCTTGGTGATTTGAATAGTGCAGCAATAAACATGTAAGTGCATATATCTCGTCAACATACTGATTTCCTTTCTTTTGTACACATATCCATCAGTGTGATTACTGGATTGGTTAATGAGTTCAAAATTACAGTCAGATGGTTAAGGCACCAGCCATATACACTGAGCCTTGCAGGTTCCAGCCCAGCCTGGGCCTGCTAAACAATAATGACAACTCTAACAAAAACTAGCCAGGCGCTGGGGTGGGCTCCTGTAGTCTCAGCTGCTTGGGAGGCTGAGGCAAGAGAATCACTTAAGCCCAAGCGTTTGAGGTTGCTGTGAGCTGTGATGCCACAGCACTCCACCCAGGGCAACATAGCACTCCATCCAGGGCAACTGTGTCTCAAAAAAACAAACAAACAAAAAGAAAAAACAGATACAAAGAATAAAATCTAGGGGCCAGCTATATAATAGGCCTATACAATAGGCCATACACTAGGCCTACAACCTATACAATAGGCCAACAAAATTCTCAAAGCTTTACCTCCACATTGAATGAATCCTTAGTCCTGCATGTTGTACTCTTTCCTTCACTTCTTTCCTTCCTTCTTCCTTCCTTTCCTCTCCACCTCTCTTCCTCCATTCATTCCTTCCTCCTTTCCGTCTGTTCTTTTGTTTTCTGATTTTAATTCTTTGTTTCAAACATTCTCATTTTCTTTTTTCCTTTAATCAAACTCATTGTCCTTCATGACTATTATAAATTAGCCTTCTTTTTAAACAAATTTTATATCTGTCTATGGCAGTAAGTTGTGAGATCCGTGAAGGCACACTTAATTACAGTGTCTTCAACCCCATTAGAGCTTAATAGTAGCCTGTTCCATTACGTTGAAGGTCATATCAGATACAGAGTAACAACAATGATAGCTAGTGCTTAAAAAAAAACTAACCTAGGAATAATAAAATTTTTATATAAATCTAATTACAGTATTTTGTGTAAATAATCATTACTCAATACAATCAAATTTCACCCTCATCTGTTGACATCATTCCTTCCAAACCATTCACATATGTATCAATGAGAGAATGATTATTTATCTGCTTGATTCATTGGTCCAAATGTTTCTTAGCTTACGTAGAGGCCAGACTCAGCTCAGTGGTTTCAGAAACTGCTTGAAAATATAACGCAGTACATGCATTAGAAAAAGGAAATCAGAACATTAACCCACTTGTTTCACCATTGCTGATCTCCCTGAGGCTCGGTGACATTTGCTACATTTATCTTTCTTGTTAAAAGCAGATTCTCTAACTCCTTGCAGCAGGTGGAGGAAAGATATAGCAGAATGTTTACAATAAGGCATATAAATGTGTTACACGTGTGTATATCTGAGGAAGGGGAAGGCCATTGTTTAAATTTCAGTTTACTTCCTCAATTTTCAGTTAAATGATTCTCCAGTGCTCTGCAAATTAAATATCTCAAAGGACTCTCTATAAACGAAATAAAGGGGAAAAAGCAGAAAGGGGAAGCAGAAAAACATGATTGAGGTAAGGCAAATACAATCCTTTACAAAATGAAGGCGTCACACATACTACTTTGCGGGATTTTAGTCCTTAAGTTTTTGGTTCACACCTGTTTGCATTTTAGTTTTATAAGTAATGTTGTAAATTCTTACACTTCACTGGATTGGTTCATCCTAGGAAAGTCCATGGTGGGACGTCTCCTCCTCTCAGATGCGCTCCATTGCATTGGGTTAGTGGTGTGACTGGTAACTTTGCCTTTCAAATTTATTCACATCCAACCTCTTAGGAATCCTTACAACTTCTTACATCTGGTTCTTTTCAGGCTGTCCTTCATTAACTCAGTTTCTGTCCTCTGGTTTTGAGCATATATACACTGTCTGTCAATAATTCTGTACTGGACTCCAAGGAAAATCAAATAGGCATAGCATAATTCTCGATCACTGGGAGAGTCCATACACATAAATGAAAATTTTCAATACACTAAGATAAAACCCTGAAGCAATGGCTCTCAACCTTGGCTGTCTATTAGCATCATATTTGAAGATTTTAAAGATCTCACTGAATAGGCAACAACCCAGCCCAATGAATGCATATTTTATTGGTAGGGGGGCCAAAGAGCCTTACATGATTCTAAAGTACGTATAAGGTTAAAAATAATAATTGTGTGTAGGAGGCTAAAGACGTACGAGGTGGGGGGAGGGTGTTGCAACTCAACCAGAGTGACTTTGGGGACCATAAAAGGTAGGTAGTGCCAGCAGAGAGTTTGGGGAAATGAGTCCAAGTGAAGGCTCTTTGGGGTAAAAGTCTGAGCTATTACACCTGGGTATGTAGCATTTGTGTGCTTTTCAGGAATTATGTCCATCAGACTAGACAGTGTTATCTGAAGCAGGGCATGGAGGAATAAGATGCTTAAGAAAATGACAAGGACTTTTATCAAAGGGAGACCATGAATTAGAATCCTACTTCCCCAGAACTCAAGGTGATGATTCAATAATGTCTTCCCTATGTTCACTAAAAAATTAGGAGGAGCTGTCTGGTTCTCTCTTGACATTTTCTTATTGACTTTGAAACATCCTGCCTCATTGTTTCTTATCTGTCCTGCAAAATCTAAGCCACAATGTTTACAAGTCACGTCCAGCATCAGACTCCTCATAGATATCCATGGACTTTCTTCCTCATTAACCCCTATCCCTAAACCATCTTACTGCAGACATGAACGGGATAACCCTTACTCTTATGTTTCCCACAGTTCAGAAACTTTCATATCTGATCTTTACAAATTTGATGTGTGTTTCTAGAGGGAGGATTTAGAGGTTCTTAAGTTTTTTCAGATGAACCAGAACAGCATTTAGACACCACTCTATAAATAAACAAACTTTCTTTCACATTGTTAACAAAACAATTTAAAAAAAAACACACAAAAAAAACTAAAACAGTAAATGGATTAAAGACATTTGGAGTCATGAGGCATTTGGCTCAGTCAGTTACAAAATTATCCATTGTCATCAAACTTCTTTACATCTGAGCTATTAATCTTACCACGAAATTACAGAAAAAACAGTATAGGTGAGAAGAAATCTAATATGTCACATCCTTCTCTGCTGCAAAGAAACGTAACAAGGTATTACATTGTTCTATTTTAGGACGTCCTACCATGAAGACAGTGTACTTGTGATTAAAAAAATAAAAGGATGAAGTCTAATTTTACAATTGTATTTCTTGAATTACTAACAGTATTTTTTGAATGGGTTGCTTCATTTCAATGTCTGTCAAAGTCTGGCAGTCAAGGAGCATTCAATATTTTGGGGAATTTTTATGAGGATAAATCTGTTAGAGAGTGAAGGCTTAAGTTGCTGAAAACCATCACTGTGAGTGCCAAACATGACACTTCAAATGAATAAAGCTTGAGCTGATTGTAGATTTTACAAGTTTCATGTCTTGGTTCTTGGTAGAATCATTTGCATATTTAAGGCTTTTTTTTTTTTTTTTTTTTTTTTGAGACAGAGTCTCACTTTGTTGCCCCAGGAGAGTGCCGTAGTGTCACAGCTCACAGCAACCTCAAACTCTTGGGCTCAAGTGATTCGCTTGCCTCGGCCTCCCAAGTAGCTGGGACTATAGGTTACAACTCAGGGTTATTATTTTAGAGACAAGGGCTGACTCTGGCTCAGGTCAGTCTTCAACTTTTAAGGTCAGGCAAAACCACCTTGGCCTCCCAGAGTGCTGAGATTACAGGTGCGAGCCACCACACCCAGCCTTACAAGCACTCTTAATACTTGTGTACTCATTAAACAAGTAGGCATTAGCTTTTTCTGTATTATAGGCCCTGTGCCAGGCACTGGGGATACAGCAATGAGAAAGTGAAGAATAATAACAATAATTATGCCCACCATTAATGCAATATCACTTGCTATTAGAGTTCAGAGTATCCTCATTTTCCATTCATTCAACTCTTATTCACTAAGTTCCTATTTTGAACTGTGGCCTGTCTTAGGCATAGATGATACAATGGCAGTCAAGACCCATCTCCACTCTGGAGTGGGATAAGGCACGTAAGGTTTCCAGGCCTGATATACTGAGAACCACTCAAGTTCATTAAATTGTAATCTTTAGGGATCTTCTGAGGTATCTGTATTAAACACTTACCGTATATACTCGAGTATATACGGTAAAATTAAAAAACCACAGATGATTCTGAGAAGTTGCTAATCATGAAATCATTCTCTAGACTAACAAGGGAAGAAAATACTAAATGCCTATCCTCTTATTGAAACTTGGCCTTTGGAAAACATTTACCCTCATCCACTTGGGCTTTCATGTGTTTATTACGGCTGGCAAATGCTGAAGAGTGGCTGTTTTCCTGAGAAATAATGCCACGTATAAAATCCACATACTTTAAAATAATAAAATACTATTTTAAGTAATTTTACTACAATTTTTAAATGTGCTTTTGGACATTTCAATTATTTTTTTTAAGTAGAAGCTACTGATGGCATTTACTATAAAGATAATTGCGGCAATCAACACAAAATTACGTAGGATGATTGAAACTCTTCAGCTACTTTGACTCTGGCATATACATATGGTGTTATGCTTGTAGAACATTGAATGATCTTGGCAAGGGTTACTTTTCCATTCTTGGACAATAAAACTGTAAAAACTGCCCAAAACATGCAGTATCTCCCCTGGCATCAGAACTCAGTCACTCTGCCCATCTCTATTCATAGACATTCTTCTGCTTCACTTCTTTTTTCTCATATAAAACGAGTTGCCAACATGGCCTCTCAATAAACACTTAGTTAAGAGGGCCAGAACGAGATGTTGAAAGAGTTATCTCTGTTTTGATGTAACAAGTGATTGGAGTTTGTTGACGTAATTTCATGTAATGTTACAGACACGTGTCCTTACAATGCTGCGGTAACATTAACTTTTTTTTGTTTTTTGCCTAATTTTGGCTAGTTGATGGGTGAGCTAGAGTATCGAAAGTAGGCACATTACTGTCCATATAGATCCTCGATGTTAAGGTCTGGATGAATTTGCTTAAAAGCTGGAAATTAAGAATATTGAAGTTTGAAGTTTAGTAAGAAAAAAAGATCTATGATGGTGTTAACCCTGGTGCCATTTGAAACAGTCAAATCATGCTCTCTCTTTGTAAGAGTTAAAATTAAATTCAAGTGACCTCAGTGGAGTTTAATCTCACCCTTCGATTGCTGGATGCTATATTAATTTTTTCACCAGTTCAGCTGTTCCCATATAACAAATTGGCTTTATCTTCGCTGGTCAGCTTCTTCCTCTAATGCAGACAACTTAATGGATTTTAGTTCTAAATAGTGTATGGTTTGTTTCTGAGTATTAATTTCAACTTTAGTTATTGTGCAAATTATGCCCTAGCTTAAAATTGAACCGCATTGACCACTAAAACAGAAAAGTCTAATATATTACCCAAATTAACAAATTTTGCCCAGGCAGCAAAGTTAAGTTGGCCTGATTTCCCAGTACTTACTTACTGTTTCACAAAACAAGTCCTCCATCTAGTGGTTCAAAAGCTCCCAGTACAGCCTATCTCATTGCTTCTAATTTACTCTATATTTATATGTCTTTTTAAAAATAAACAAATAACATATATATAACAGTTGGGTTTTACTCTTGCCTTCTATACCATTTGGGAAGAAAAGACCAGGGCTTTCTCCTATAAATTTTATGTGCACCCAGGACCTGCAACTTGACAAGAGAAACAATTTTCTAATTGTTTGAAATAAGAATGGGGGAGAATATTATTTATAAAGGGATTTCTGCAGAATAACGGTACTGTGCCTCTTTTTTATTATGGAACTAGATCACATAATGATATTTTTACTGGATTTTAAAAGATATCCCTTAAATCTAGGTTTTAGATTATGTTTCTGATCAACTATTTTGTTTACTTATTCAGTATGATACTTCCTACCTGGATCCACATTGTGAGGAAGAATATCTTGTTTTTCTTTTCTTGGACCATTACTAATGCAATGATCCCTTCCATTTCATCCTACCAGTTTAGATCTTCGTATTTCCTACTAATTGGTATATCCTTGGAGTAGTTCTTTGGAAAACAAAAAACAAAAAAGCTTTGCGTTATCAATATTAAATACTGCCAAAGATCATAAGAAGTTATTGCTATTTCCATTCAAATAGAGCATGCCTATTATTTTTATCTAGAAATTTCTGAAGGTTTTTTTTTTGTTTGTTTGTTTGTTTTTTTGCCTCTAGTCTGTTGCTTTGGTCAAACACACATGCCTCATGGAATGAAGCAGATACCAGAGGACCTGAAAATCTCCGCAACATCAGAGAGGAGCTTTTTAGAACCAGAAGAATGATAGAACTTGTGTTCTTTTACCTTCTCATTTTATAAGTGAGATGTAGGGAACTATCCCAGAGCAGAAACAAGATGAAGTTGAGGAAAAGAAGGCTTCAGAGTGAGACTTGGTTTCAAAAACCCCATCTGCCACTTATCAAATTTGTTATGCCAAGCCAGTGACTTAAAACTACTGAGCCATGGTTTGTCATTCTAATAAACAGAAGTACTATTACCTGCAATGGAGGGTTTAAGGTAATGCCAAAAGTGTTTAATATAGGACCTGTCACATAGAATTTTTTTAAAATGTTCATTACATAGTAAGTTAAACGGAAAGACCTACATCTTAAACCTAAGTCTTTAGCCCAGAGTTTCCATTGTACTACGTGACTATACTCATTGTCTAAAGACTTAGTGATGGCATCATAGAACTATGAAGCCAAGTGAAGAAAGTGCTTATAGCATTTCCTGACTTAATAACTTGGTTAATGTCTTTAAAAGTTAAATGATGAGGGGAAGAAAATAAAGACAGTTTTACCTTCTCATTTTATAAGTGACAAATATGTATTCTTTACCAGTTGGACTAAAATCTGGCAATTGAAAAAACTATGATTATTATATATAGCTATAAAGCTATAATTACAGTTATTTATGTATATAGCATATCCCACATTCTCTAGACTATGTGGAAAATATGTCAGAACATATTTTTTCTCTCTCTTTCCCAATACCACAGATTAGTTTTCATGTTCAATACTTTTTTTTGAGACAGAGAGCAAAATGGTAGTTGATAATTAGCAGAGATATAGGACAGCGAGGGAAACTTTTAAAGAAACACTTTTTTTTTTTTTTTTTTCATTTTAAGCTAACCAAGTCTTTCTCTTTATGTTACTCTATGTCATGAGGTAATCAGTTTTACACTTCTTTTTGGTGAATGACAAAATGAAACCACACTCAAATATGTATCTTCATTTTACTCACGTATTTCCAGTTAACAAAATTCAATACTAATGAAATGAAATAAAGTATTTTAATAAAAAATTATAAATATTTAACAGAGCTGCTCAAAATATAAATGTTTACCAATACATTTCTCTTTTACTTTATTTACTTGACAAATCTCTGTTCTTCACTTTGTTTATTTGAGGTCAATCAATAAACAACTCTCTAATAGAAAGGTATATATAACACATATAAACGTGGTTCTGTAATTGCAGAAAATGCTCTATTTTTTATCCTGTAAAATATTCATGAAATAATTCTGTATTTTTCAGTGAATTAAAAAATTAGTTCAAGAAAATATAATTATCATGACTTTAATGAATACTATATTAATATCCAATGATTATCTAATTTCTGTCACATTTTCTACATTCACCAAAAAAACTGAATGGGGTTGCTACCATGCCAAAATAAAACGAAATTGTAATTCTTCTCAGTTAAATACCTAGAATTCCTTTTGTAAGATTAAAAAAAAAACTATAATAAATTAGAAGCTCTGATTGTTTTATAGAAACTCTGTTTTTTTTAAATAACTATAATAATTAGCAGCTATGGTGTAAAAACTGAGGATATTGAAAATTTCAACCTGTTGCTAATAATTTACAAACTTATAATGGCCAATCTCGCCATCTAGTGGTTAGAAAAGAGAACTAGGAATTAAAAGCGTAAAAGTACAGTTAGTTCCTACTTCAAGACATTTCAAATAATCTAAATGTATTCAATTATGCATATTTTTGAAAAAAGTATGAAAGCAGTTAAGTAGAGGAAGGATAATACTATCAAAAAATAGTGTTGAAGTAATTGGATATCTTACGGCAAAAATTGAATATTGGTTTATTCCTTACATTTTATAAAATTAAAAAACTCACATTCTGTGAGCCCTCCACACTTCCTTGTACTGCCAATCTTTCCACCCATCCCCCAGGAAGCCCCTTTCTTAGTGTCCTCTCTCAAAAAGTATAAAATGTGTATTCAAATAATTTCTCAAATAATTTGTAATCATGAAATTTAATTGGTATAAAATTATTACACCTCTCCCTTGTTTAAGTGATTAATACTGGCAAAAAGTAGAAATTGGTTTGATTTTACATTAAAAAAATTCAAATTACAACCATTCTAATTTCAGAAATTCCATGCATTTTTGTAATTTTGAATTATTTTTTTCTTCCCACAGTGAAAATATTGTACTCGTATTTTCTTACTTGAAATAGCATGTTACTAGAGTAGGTGCCATCCAGTTACACCAAGAAAATTCTATAACACTTTTAATTGTTGAATAAAAAAGTATATTTGATCACTAACATAATAATACAATGAAAATTCTTACTGATTAATCTTTCGAGATTTATATTTTAGAAATGTAGAATTCGGATCTTCCATTTGGTAGATAGAAAGGAAGTAGCAGTAAATGTAGAAAGAACTCTTGACTGAAAATTAAAGTTTGTGGTCTAAAGCTAAAAAGACAAAGTGCTGTCAAGAAAACTAAAAGTGGTGTATGATATTGGGCAGATCTCTTAACCACTTTGGACTTCATTTTTCACAGCTGTTAAAGAAGAGAAAAAACTCAGTAATTCCTCTTGCACTTTCCAGATTCAACATTGCATAAAACTGAGCCAGGAAATATTCAACTAGAAAAACTTTGTTTTCAACATTTGATTCCAGATGTTTGTTGTTAACCATTGTTGCTTTGTCACCAGTGAATATAATAGTATTTTCAAGAGAATAAGAGAAAATTTATGCTCAGAGGATTAAATACTTACATTTTATCCAAGTGCCATAGTCTGTGCTTTTAGTCCTGCTGCTTAGGAGACTGAGGCAGGAGGATGGCTGGAGGCCTGGAGTTCAAGGCAGCAGGGCACTATGATGATCACACCTGCAAATAGCCACTTCACTGGGCAACATAGCCAGACCTTGTCTCTTAAAAACACAAAATAAAAAATATATTTACATTTCAGTTTTCTTCAAGTTCTATCTAAGGATTTCTCATAAGTGCATTTGAAGTAGAACAAACCATTATTATTTGTGTTTCTAGTTCAAACCGTCATAAAATATTAGAAAATTTTTAAACTTACACATTATCACATTACTAATCAAAAGTAACACAAAGTTCCTTTCATTTAGAGATGGGAGTCTTTGGAGAGTGGCAGATGACTCAGGTCTCCTTGCGATGGGGTGTCATGGGTTGACCATGCTGTTTTCCCGAGTAGGGAAGCTGTTGGAATGCTTGGGCATCTGAGATGAGATCTCTGGCCTGTGAGAACTGCCTCCACACTAACAGATTACGGCTGCAAGAGAGAGCCTGAAAGAGGAGGTGTCAGTGGGAAGTTAACAGGGAGCTCCAGAAGCAGTAACAGTTTTGAAACGGGCAGCTTTGAAAGACAATAAACCCACCAGTCAGAAAAATTACGGAAATGTGTGCACACCTTGAGAGTGCCCTGAGGTCATTTGGGAGGAATTTGAAGAAAATTTTAGATGAAGGCTACCCGGCTAATATACATATGAATGATACACCAACAACAAGAAAACCGGAAAAACATACTTGCTTCCAGCCTCTGACTCTGCTCAGTTATATTTTGACACTTAGACTCTACGTAATTGTTGTGAGTAATTGTGGCTGATTGCAAATTTATGGCTACCTTAAATTTCATGAAGTTGAGAATATGACACTCTTTAAATTACCAGGTCCAGAGAGGCATTTAAAATATAACAGCAGAGACATTTCGCTCCTCCTTAAGCTAAACAATTACCTTTTAAAATAATTTAAATAGGGCGGCGCCTGTGGCTCAGTGAGTAGGGCGCTGGTCCCATATGCCGAGTGTGGCAGGTTCAAACCCAGCCCCGGCCAAACTGTAACAAAAAAATAGGCATTGTGGTAGGCACCTGTAGTCCCAGCTACTCAGGAGGCTGAGGCAAGAGAGTTGCTTAAGCCCAGGAGCTGGAGGTTGCTGTGAGCTGTGTGATGCCACGGCACTCTACCAAAGGGCCATAAAGTGAGACTCTGTCTCTATAAAAAAATAAATAAATAAAAATAAAATAATAAAATAAAATAAAATAATTTAAATAAATAGTGACCTTTTGAGGCCACTTGATATATTGGCTCTAGTCTAACTGAAGCCAAGTACAGGCAGTCCCCAAGATACAAACATCCAACTTACATACAACTTGCACTTATGAACAGAGGCTCTTACAGGTAATGGGTAAATGTTCCTGTTCTAACATACATACAAATTTAAGCTATACACAAGCCCACAGAACCTATCAAACTTAACCTTGTTATAACTTGATACTGTCTGTAGCCATGAAATGTCACGTACCCCACAATTCACAATGTACAGCCCATAATTAACAAAGTTATTTCTGTAAGCCAATGAGAATTCCTAATTACTAACTTTTATAATTACCCTGTCTCCTGATTTGTACTTTTTTTTTTCTTTAAAAGAACATGAGTCTCTTCTATTTCTCCTGGAGAACCCCCAAAGAAACTGGGCTACTATCCTCAACCTTGACCCAGATGAACTCTCTGTGTTAACTTTACCTCAGGTTGATGACGAAATGGGATAGTCTTGTTATATGAATATTTACTATTTTTCATAGAGGTAAATCTATACCTCTATGTAAATCTGCGCCACCTCCGGTAAGCATGACACTACTGCATTATGTTTTGTCTTAGCGTAATTCCTGGTTTTATTTTGTGTACTAGAATTTCTAGTTCTTGTTTGTTATCTTCCCTTTTTCAACTGTTTTTAATGCATATTCTCTTCATGCATTTATACATTGCAAGCCACCCTAAAATCTTTCTAATCAAAGGCTGAGTTAAATAATTTCACCAATACTCACAGTTTGGGTGGATCAATGCCTTGAATAGCCATTATATTGATTGAAGATGTCGACATTATATTTATTACATAAAATCATTTCCCATCAAGCTTCTGGGATAGGGTAGAATTTGGTGACAATCTCAGCTAATTAGACTCTATCTTGGGCATTGCCATAATGATGTCAACCAAATAATACATCCTGCCATTGTTCTAATAGGCTTCCAAAATTTCTGAAATTTTCTGCAATTTTTCCTTTCCAAATAATATGATTTAATGTGTCAAAGAATCAAGAGATAAAAACCAAATAAACCCGAATGCCTGTACCAAGTACACTCTTACATTTCTAGTAATGATAATAATAAATCAGACTTGCACAAGGTGAGTGATTACTATGTGTCATGAACTCATCTGAGTATCTGAATGCAATTAAATTTCACAAGCCTTTATGAAAACTTAAGTTTTATATAGTAACAGTGATAACATATTTATGATTAACATTAATACATTTATGTTATTAACAATGCTAGTATTTTGACTGTTAGAATATTGACTACATTCAATGCAGGCATTATGTTAGAAAAAGAGACACTCATTATAATAATAAACTAGATTCGAATCATTGGTATCATTGAAATTTTGTTGCTTAGGAAAGAAAAGATAATGGGCAATTCCACTGCAGAATGAAACAGAAGATCAAGAGAAGAGTCAGGTTGCATTTTTCCATTTAGCATGTGGTATTTTCCATTGCACCATAGATCCATGATACAACTAATAGATGACTATAAGAAAGAACAGAAAAAGTGCCATGAGCAAACTAAAAGTTTCAAGAAATTTTCTAAAAAAACAACAACAACTATATATATATATATATATAATGTGTGTGTGTGTGTATATACATATATATATATATGAAAAAGTATCAGAAGAAATCAGGGTCCTAAAATATTTCAGGAAAGACAGCTGTGAAAGTGGGTAGAGTTGTGTAAAATCTCCAAGCATAGTCAGTAGGTAGATGTAAGAAGCAGGATTAGGTCTTTGAGCATTAGGAAATTAAGTAGAGAGGTGTAATTGGACCAATTAAGCTATGAAGCTCTTTCTCCTGAACCCATGTTTGCTGATACTGTGCTTCCCCAAAGTTTAAAGTGCTGAGAATATGCTTTAGGGCTGGAGAGGATAATGGTGCTCCCTGAGTCACTACAGCAAGTTTGCAGTAGGAAAGTTAGCATGCAAAAGCTAAGGGGGTTAAATTAAGCAGGATGCTGAAAATATGAGTATGAGAATTCCCCCAAAACACTAGGCAAGAGGGAAAACTTTACAGAAAAGTAGGGTGTAGGGAAAATTGTTCCCTGATCTTGATGATAGGCCCACTTTCTGCTTGAAAGACCTAAAGAGAAGTCTTTGCAGGAGGGCAGAAAACTGACCTTCAAGAGAGAATGTATATGTGAGGTGTGGCAATAAAAATTCTCTGGCTCTCAAAGAGTTTCTTGACACTGGAGATAAAGGTCATGCTCAAGGTCTTCGATTTTGCAAAACCAAAGATGGAGTAGAAGCTTTTCTTTATGTCTTCCTTTTTTATGATAATAAATATGGACCCAAGGTTTGCTCTGGAGGACTCCTCTCTGAGTTCCTCAGTCCCCTGACACAGATTTTGTATCAATCCTCTTCTTTCCTCACACCAAAACCCATTCAGTGTCCAGGCACTTAGAAAATAGATTCAGAATTTCTAATAACCATGAAGCAAAGAAAGAGAATAAAAAGTTAGAAATATTAAAAGAAAATTTCCTGGAGCTGAAGACAGATAATGTTTCCTCAAACTGAATGCCTAACAAGATGGATTTTAGCAATAAATTCTCAGCTGTACATATCATTCTGAAAGCATGGAGAAAATATTAAAAAGCTGCAGAGAAGTGAAATTAAGAAGTGAGAGAAAAGGTTATCTACAAAAAAAAAAATGAAAATCAGAATTACATAAGATTTCTCATTAGAGGGCTAGAAATGGAGCAATTATATTAAAGCTGCTGGGAAAAATAATTTTAACAATTCTTTTTAATTAATTAATTTATTTATTTATTTTTAATTAAATCATAGCTGTGTACATTAATGTGGTCATGGGGCACCATACACTAGTTTCATAGACTGTTTGACACATTTTCATCACACTGGTTAGCATAGCCTTCCTGGCATTTTCTTAGTTATTGTGCTAAGACATTTACAT